>JADBJO010005080.1:22500-30000 GCA_016801955.1 Conus betulinus | reverse complement strand
TATATAAACACACAGGCAACATGCAAACACACACACATGCAAAGTGATCCGTATTATATATATATATATATATATATATATATATATATATATATATATATATATATATATATATATATATATATATATATGCCAAACAGAAACAGGCAAATGAAATTTGAAGCTAATTTTGTTTTCTTCCAAACATCATGAGCAATATGTCTAAAACGGACAAAACAAAACCTCTCAGACTGCTGTAAGAAACCGATACCCCCCTAAAAAATCTACGTGTGAATTCAGTTTCGACAGCTGCTGCGCCTCATCAGCAAGTCAACTGATACGTTAGAACAAGTGCCGAAACAGTTAGTATTAGCATCATCATGAATACTTACATAGCGCCCAGCCTCGGCTAGAAACCCAAGCTCTAAGCGCTTTACGATCCACACTCGTTTACACAAAGGGTTGCCTACCTGGGTAGTGCCGGCCCAAGAGCTGCCAGCTGGCGCTTCATTCAGTCGTTTACCGTGTCATCCTGTCAGTATCGTTCAATATAAAATCACTCAATTTCCTTACTTCCTTTATTATTATTTTTGGTTGATGCCATTTTTCACGTAGGATGCATGCTATGTGTGACGTGTCTTCCATACCAACGGCCAAACTGGCCTCCTCTTCCGAAAGTTGGTGATTGGATTTTACTTGTGTGCAAGATGTTAGGCGTGCGTTCACACACAGAACCTCGGTTTACAATCTCATTCGAAGGACTGTTTGGGAAATGGAGTCAGAAGCAATGTTAACTCCGAGGGAAAAATCCCACTGTGCTGAAACGGCCCGGCGGAAGATTCGAACCCGCAACCCCAGGATCACCAAGATTACGAGTCCGGCGCTCTACCACTGAGCTATTCGGGCCCCAGAAGCCGGACGAAGCATGGAGTCTGTGTACCCCACCTGACAGTCAATCATCCATATTCATGTTCATGCCGTAGGAAATGTTGATTTTAGAAGTGAGTTCAGCAGGACGTATGGTACACGAGACGAAAGAATCAGACGGTCTGGAGGACTCGCTTCTCAAGCGCCTGCAAGTGACTACCGTGACATCTTTCTCTTTTAAAAAGTGTGAAGAAGCTCCGTGGTGTATTCCATGCCATGCACCACTCACAGTGAAACGTGTTCTTTTAGAGTGTTGAGACTTGCACGATGTGAGACAGAAACATTTTACAGCAAGCAGACTGCATGAAAATCTTATTATTCAGAGATGTCCTACCTGGTGTGATCTTTGAATTTCTGAAGGAGATCAATATTTTTCTTCTGATCTAAGATTTCTACGGAAGATCGCTGTGTGATCGAGTTTTTTTTTTTTAATCGTTTTTCTTTAAATGACTTACGTTGCCTTCAGCACGGTGACATCTCTGATATGGCCCTTTGCGGTCGGCTGGACTGTAAGCAACATTACCTAACGAATACCGTGAGACAGCCTGGGTCTTTCCAGGGCTGACCTTGTTCATGTCCTCGACGACAAAGCAAAGGACGCGGTGCTTGTGGATCATACGGCTGCTGATTTCCCCTCCTTCCAGGACCTGGGTCAGCATATCTGTGGCCTCGTCACACTTGAATTAGGATTCATTATATATAACTCAAACATACGCAAATAGTATCGCGACTGATTTCCCTCACGCAAGTTGATGCCTCTCTAGATGTTTTTAATAAAGCGAGCATTGAGTCGACAAATGCTGAGCTGTCTTAAAGAGTCTTCGATGCTTGAAAGTAGGTAGAGAAAGGTTTACGTTGAGATCACACACACAATACTCAAGTGTAAGTGTGACGGATGTTTAGTAGCCATGTGACGATCAAGATGGGGTCGGTGGGGAAAAGGGGGGGTGGGGGGGGGACGTCCCTCTTCCGTCCTGTGGTTGACTGGAGTAGGCAAACTTTCCCCCCTCCTCCTCCTCCTTCTCCTCCTCTTCTTCCTTCTCCTCCTCCTTCTCCTCCTCCTCTCCTCCTTTTCCTCCTCGTCCTTCTTCTCCTCCTCCTCTTTCCCCTTCTCCTCCTTCTCCTCCCCTTACTCCTCCTCCTCCTCCTCCTTCTCCTCCTCTTCTTTTCCTTCCCCTCCTCCTCCTTCTCCCCTCTTTCTACTCCTCCTTCTCCTCTTCCCCTCTCCTCCTCCTCTTCCTCCTCCTTCTCCTCTGCGTTTCCTCCTCTTCCTCTTTCTCCTTCTCCTCCTCTTCCTCCTCCAGTCATCAGGGAGTTAACTAGGACATGCTGTGATGATGCTGGCAGGAATGTAAAAGACCTGAATAAAAACCAGCACACACCAAACCTTTCTGCTATGTGTCAAAGTACTTCAATCTCATGCTCACGCACGCACGTACACACGAGTGCACACACACACGCGCACACACACACACACACACACACACACACACACACACACACACACACACACACACACACACACACACACACACGGTTTCTGCTTCATCTGACACTACTATACTTGTGCAAGGATTCATATGAATTTATCCCTTGACTGTGTTACACAGAAAGTTCACAACAAAACCAACCAACCACAACAAACAAACACACAAAAAAACAAACTATCGTATGGCGATGGATTCCGAGCCGTGGGGAGCCACATCTGACGTGCAGCTTCCTGGCAAAGGCTGCCTCCTGTTCTCTTTCAGAAGTAAGATGTTCGGCCACACTGTGAATGAACGGGACTAGCCTTTGATACGTTGGTAGGCACGCGCGAGCGTGCGCGCGCGCACACGCACTCACACACACACACGCACGCACGCAGGCATCGCACACACACACACACACACACACACACACACACACACACACACACACACACACACACACACAACGCACACACACATACAAACACACGCTCGCGCGCGCTCATACGTACAAAGACGCGCACACGCGTACGCACGCACGCACACACACACACACACACACACACCACACACACACACACACACACACAACACACACACACACACACACACACACACACACACACACACACACACACACACACAACACACACACTCACACACACACGCGCGCGCACACACACACACACACACGCACGCACGCACGCACGCACGCACGCACGGACGCACGCGCGCGCTCACACACACACACAGACACAGACAGAGACACACACACACACACACACACACACACACACACACACACACACACACACACACACACACACACACACATTGCAAATGAAGTGTCCTTAAATTCAGAAACAGATTTCGTGAAACGGGCCAGAAGAATACAATCTACAAAATCAATCCAGTCATTGCCTCTAATCTCCTAAAAGATTCTAATATAAACGAAACAAAAATTGCTAATAAGCTGTCCATTTTACCTATTCCAAAATGGGAGCAAGCCAAAGCTACCTTTGATACAAATTATGCAAATGTGTCCAAAAAGGATCCACCATACATATTGAAAAAAATGTCATCGATATTCATTTAGAAAATACATACAAAAACTATTTGAAAATGTATACGGATGGTTCAGTGCTAGATAATCTAGATACAGGAGCAGCATTTATAATACCTGATTTAAAAGTGGAAAAGTTGTACCATCTTGGTAGACATTTTTCAATATTCGGTGCTGAGCTAGTTGCCATTTTGATGTCTCTACACCACGTCTTGAGTTTTCCTATTAACTCTTGTCAAAGTGTAGTATGCACCGATTCTAAATCGGCCCTTAGCGCTATTCAGTCTTCCAATCCAAAAGTACGTGTTGAGATGATAACAGAAATTAATCATGTCGTACATCTTCTGTCGTCGGCTAAATACTTTACAGTTACATTTTGCTGGGTACCTTCTCATTGTGGAATTTCAGCAAAATGAGAGGGTCGATCAGGCTGCAAGAAAGGCAGCCCGAAATGCCGAAGGATCAATACCACTTGACATGCCCTTAGATTTAAGTGAATGCTATTCTTTAATAAACGAAGCGTCCAGTAAAAAAATTTCAGAAATGTATTAGAGAACTCAGAAATTAACTATTACCACAACTGTATTAAACCCAATTCTGGAAAAAATCTATTGGCCTCATCAAGACCTGACCTTGCCTCCATACCTAGAGAAATACAAAGCTTAATGCACAGAATGCGTTTGAATTCACTTCGAACAAAATTTAGCAAAATGTTACATGTATGTGTGGAGAAAGACTTGGAGTTGAACATCTGTTAATTCACTGTCCAAAGAACAAAAAAGGTTATTAGCAAAACTGGTGACGATATTTCATCTGATGGATCCGGTTCCCTGTCTCTATCCAGAGTATTAAATGACTGGTTTTATCTTTACACAATTTGCAAAAGTTTGTCGCATAGTTCAGTTGGTATTTATCTTTAAATTTGTTTAACATTTTTTTTTGAGAGTGGTTAACCGCTCGTCCTTCTACACATTAATTGAACTGTTCGTACTACCTATCCAAATATGATTGACAGTGCTCAAGAACTGACAAAGTGGCCCATTGGACGCTCTCCTTTGGTATTATATATTGTGTAATTAGATTTTTTGTTCTTCGCTTTAAATCAATGCTTCCCCGAGATGAGGAGGGTGGGGTGGGGTGTGGGTGGGGGGATAGGGGGTTGCTCATTTGTTATTGTAATTGAATCAGACAGACATGCACATGTTCGCACAGACACACGCAGACACACTCGCTCAGACACATAAACACGCGCACACGCACGCGCGCACACACACACACGCGCACACACACACACGCACGCGTGCACACGCGCATGCGTGCACGCACACTTATACACACTCACATCGTCTGATGTCACTTTTAGTGGAAAGACGTTAGCTACAATGATAATAATGGCATAGACAATGTTAGGTAGAGACCCAAGATCTGACCAGCGCGTTGGGCTGACACGTTGGTCAGACATTTGCTAAGTCGTAGCCATGAGTCCCTGTTCTTAGCCTACATTCTCTTATCCTAGTCATTCATTCAGTTATCCGTCAGCTTCAAGTCGTGCGCAGTGCGGTCTGGAAACTTCCCAGATATGGTGGAAAGGGCCATAAATTAACAGGGCTGTCATCGCGTTGAAGTCAACTCATAAGTCATTCGTTCACACAACCCTTTAAAATACATTTTCTAAAAACACACAGGAAATTTTGTGGGAAATAAAATCTTTCCACTGTAAAATCTCAGATCAGATGAAAAATGTTAATCTGTTTCAGAAATTCAAAGATCATATCAGGTAGAACAATTCTGAGCAAGGTTTTCATGGAGTCTGCTGTAAAATGTTTATGTCTCACATCATTGAAGTCCCAACACTCTAAAAGAATATGTGTCATTGTGAGTGGTTCATCAGCTGGAATGCACCATGAACTTCTTCACTCTTTAAAGATACGAATGAGTTAAAAAACGAATGGCCAGTGTGCAGCCGGCATAAAAAGCGTTTCTTCTTTGCGACTACCAGAGACAGCGAGAGGGGAGCTAAATCAGCTAGTAGACTAACTCTGAGAATGTATGACATCCTTTCATTTATTCAAAGAGCCTTGAAATATAAAAGAGAACTGTCGCAGATCTTCATGACAACGACACATCATTAAACAAAGTAAAAAAATAGAACGGAAAGAGAATGCAAAACGATTTTCAGCGGATATTACTCCCATCCATTCTTATATTAAACGTGTGAAGCATACTTTGAAAAAAAAAATGTAAAAGAATATTTAGCAAAAGTGGTCAGGATCAAAGTTACACTAACAATCATGCAAGAGAAACAGTGTGAGAGCAAGAGCGAAACACAGTCTGGCTTCAGATAAGGGAAGTAACTACACTCTTACTCAACTTTAACTTTGGGGAGTTGTAATTCTTGAGCTATCGTAACGATTGATGTTGCACCTATCCTATCAACCCACCCCCTCTCCCCCCAACTCCCCTCCTTCTAATCGATACAGGTCCCCTTCTCGATCTGTCTCTGTATAAGTGTGTGTGTTTGTGTGCGTGTGTTTTGCATATGTGTGTATATGTGCTTGCGTATGCGTGTGTGCGCGTGTGTAAAATATTCGCGCGCATGTGTGTGTGTGTGTGTGTGTGTGTGTGTGTGTGTGTGTGTGTGTGTGTGTGTGAAAAGACTCCCTCCCTCATTATAACTTTTCTCACGATTTTTTAAAACCTTGTTTGTCTGTACCAGATTTACTTCCTATTTTTCCCCCCCTAGAACACTGGAGTGTGAGTGTGTGTGTGTGTGTGTGTGTGTGTGTGTGTGTGTGTGTGTGTGTGTGTGTGTGCTTGTGTGTGTGTGTGTGTGTGTGTGTGTGTGTGTGTGTGTGGGGGGGGGGGGGGGGGGGGGGAGAGAGCGTGGTGGGAGTGGATGGGGGCACTATACTACAATTTATCATCTATTGAAGACACCTTTTTTATCAAGACAATTTTCTATGAACGTTTTCCTTTCATGTCTCTATTATATTTACCTGCCCATAAAGACACGATCATAATAAGTACAGGCTTTTTTCACGTGATTTAAAAAAGAAATCTTACAGACTTCTGGATATTTGCACATTGAAACTCGCTCGCTTTAAAGTCATTTTGTTTGGCACAGTATAGTTTATTGTTTTGTGTATAAAAAATCTGCCTTCCAGTAATTACTCCCAGTATTTAAACTTTACTCTTTTTTCTTTAAGAAAATGGGTGGGTCGTTTTTTGTAGTGTATAGACAAAAAAAATGTCAAGAAGGCGGGATGTCAATCTGGCAGAGAGAGAGAGAGAGAGAGAGAGAGAGAGAGAGAGAGAGAGAGAGAGAGAGCGTACAGAGAGAGAGAGAGAGAGAGAGAGAGAGAGAGAGAGAGAGGAGGTGGGTAAGATAGTTTTTCTCCCCGAAAACCGAGACACATTGAAGAGAATCTAAAGGGAAGAAAATCTGGTATAGAGAAAGACCCAAATGGTGAGAAAAAAAAACAAACATGGAAAACGTTTTTAAGGCAGCAAATCTGTCGGGAGGGGGTGGCGGGTGGGTGGGCGGGTGCAAATATCTAGTGCGGACAATGTACACGATGTTACAAAGAAGTCTATTTGTGGAAATCAATCAAGTATTGAAAAAAAGAAAAAAAAAAAAGCCTGCCGGAAAAGTCTTCGAAGGAAGAAAGATTTCCTTTGGGAGTAAATATTGAACAGACCAAGAGTTTACATGAAAAGTCTCCTTGAGACGGGTTTAATTCAGGGAGATGGTCGGGAGGGGGAGAGAAAGGAGAAACAAAATGCACCAGCAAACGATTATTAAACTTAAAGAGAAAATCTGAAATGAGGCAGGGAACACTAAAAAGTAAATAATAAACAAATAGGGTAATTTATTAATAATAAACAAATAGGGTAATTTCTTAGATAACAAACAAGGACGGTAACTTTTGCTCCCATGATGAAATAATGATTGGCCCATAATTCCAAACAAATTATTGTTATTATCATTATAATTATTATTATTATTATGACTACTTATATAGCGCCTATCCTCGGCTAGAGACCAAGCTCTGAGCGCTTTAC
>JADBJO010005080.1:12500-17500 GCA_016801955.1 Conus betulinus | reverse complement strand
AGAAGGAAAAAAAAAAAGAGTAAAAAAGAAAAAGAAAAACAACGCAGTTTCTGCGTCTTTTCCACCACCACACCACCACCACCACCACCCCCCCCCCCCCCCCCCCACCCCCCCCCCCCAAAAGGGGGTTAAAAAATAAAGCCATGTGAGAGAAGGGATGACGCTATTCTCCGTTGTCGATCTCATGTTTACTCGAAGAGAACTGACGGATATTTGGACTCCGAAAGAGCAGGCAGCTGTGACTATGAACCCCTCACGTGTGCTGAAAGGACTCCTATAATTGATGCCTACTGCCAAACCACGAATCAGGAAGAAGGAAAAGACAATGTCCTCATCGTGGTGTTATCCGTGCATCCCGAATGAGAGGCTGTTTTTTTTTTTTTCTTAGAAATTCTCTCTCTCTCTCTCTCTCTCTCTCTCTCTCTCTCTCACACACACACACACACACACACACACACACACCACACACACACACACACATACACACACACATACACACACACGCGCGCGCGCGCGCGCACACACACATACACACACGCATACACACACACACACACTACCTGTACTAGCACAAACACACGCGAGAGAGAGAGAGAGAGAGAGTGTGTGTGTGTGTGTGTGTGTGTGTGTGTGTGTGTGTGTGTGTGTGTGCGCGCGTGCGCGCGCGCGCGCGTGTGTGTGTGTGTGTTTGACTCTGAGAGAGAGAGAGAGAGAGAGAGAGAGAGAGGGAGAGAGAAACAGACAGACAGACAGACGACAGACAGACAGACTCTCTCTTTCTCTCTCTCTCTCTCTCTCCCTCCCTCTCTGTCTCTGTCTCTCTTCCCCCTTCTGTTCCCCCCCCCTCCCCCCTTTCATTCTCTTTCTCTGCCAAACCGACTTCCTGTATCAGTTCCCCAAACTCTTCATTTTTCAAGACATTTGACACCAGCTGAGAAATCAGACATTGCCGCGGAGGAAAAACAAACACAAACAAACAAAAAACGTCGCTGCAGTGTTTTCCTTGTCATCCTCTACAACACGTAAAAGCAAAACAAACAAAGCAAAACAAGCAAACAAAACACCTTGTTCGTCAGTTTTGGAAAATCCGTACATTGCAACTCAAAAAAAAAAAAAAAAAAGGAAAAAAAGCCCTCGTTCGTCAGTTTTGGGAAAATCCGTACATTGCAACTCCTGCCCCCCCCTCCCCACACCCCCCCCCCCCCTTCCACACACACACATCCCTAACCCCCGTCCCCTGCGGTGGAGAGATAGAGTTATCATTGAATTACGTTGTTGCTCTAAGCGCAGAACTTCCCGAAGCGACACGACGACTGACCGAAGTTTCAAGGACAGAATCCGGATATTTGCTCTCTCTCTCTCTCTCTCTCTCTCTCTTTTGGCAAAGTTCACTCAGATAAATTATTATGGTATGACCTGGTGGGTAGAAGGAGAGTTTCGATTGGATGGGAGGACATGGGGGGGGGGGGGGGGTGGAGTGGGGGGGGGGTGGAGGGGTGAGGGTTCGGGACGTGGAAAAGGGGGAAGAGTTAATAGGGTATGGGAATTCCTGCATCAGTTTTTTTCTTCTGATTTTCACCTTTCACGATAGAGTGAGTGGACGCTCTCTCTCTCTCTCTCTCTCTCTCTCTCTCTCTCTCTCTCTCTCTGTCTCTCTCTCTCCTCTGTCTCTCTCTCTCTCTGAAAACAGACAGACAGAAAAAAAGAGACAGAGAGAGAGACTGCTGACTGAAGCTAGGTTTTATACAGGATCAGATACAAACACTTCCAGAATTCAGAGAGAGAGAGAGAGAGAGGGAGACAGAGAGACAGACAGATAGAGACAGACAGACAGAACGCTGACTGTATGCAGGTTGGGAGAGGGAAACATGTAATTACCTCTGTGTGAAGTGAGTACTGGACATCGTGTTTGCGTTTGCACATGATATACACTCCTTGTTCGTCAGTCTCTGCTTGTGTGTGTGTGTGTGTGTGTGTGTGTGTGTGTGTGTGTGTGTGTGTGTGTGTGTGTGTGTGTGTGTGTGTCCGTCTGTCAGTCTGTCTGTCTGTTTGCAACCGAGCACTCAGTCATCCAGTGAATTCCATTACGCCGCATCATGCAGGACAAACAAAAATGGAAAGGAAGGAGGAAAGCTATCGCAAGAATTTTAGTTAAAAAAAGAGAGAAACGTGGACAAACGAGTCACAAGACAAACCACAACGCGTTTCGACCTTAGGTCTTCTTCAGGTGCAACAAACATGAAACAAATAACGAAAATGCACTTAGCTTTGATCGCTTCTGTGTTCAGCGCAAGAAAGAAGGCTTGAATGAAAACGAGGCTGTTGGAAGGGAAATAATGTGCGAGTCAAAGTCGTAATGATGATAGTAATATTACTGATAGGAATACTAATAATGGTCAAAATATTATATATAAAAAAAAGACAAGATTACTACCAGTCTTGGTGTCAATAAGTAGGTATGGGAGAAAGGAGAGTGGGTTAGAGGATTCTTAAACAGCAGGGTTGCCGTGGCAACAGTCCCGTGATAAAGTGATAAAGTGATAAAGGTTTTAAGTAATACCTTAGTGTGTCATTGTTCATTGGTTACCCCCGCCTCCACCCCCAGCAACCGCCATACCTACCAACACCCCTACACACATCATTACTAGGGCAGGGGGAGGGGGAGTGGGGGAGTAAGTCGATTGACGTAGCAAATGGTGAGACTCGGAGAGTGTAGGAAAAGGGAAAAGATGATAGCTGCAACCTATGTCTGAGGTAAACAGTGGGAGGTAGGGTAGTATGGGTGTGTGTAGGTGGAGGATATTTCAGACTGGAGCTGCAGAGGTAGAATGGTACATACTACTTTTGGACGTTGATGCCATGAGGATGGACAGTGCCCAGTTTTGGCAATGAGATAAGATTCCTGCATAAGGCGTTCCAAGTTGTCACTCTTCGATTGCCAAAGTGCCAAGACTTTGACATGGACATGGTTGATGTTGTGTTGGCATGGTTGAAGTGTAGGGCGACTGGTTTGGGCCGGTGGTGGCGGATGTCGGCCAGGTGTTCAGAGATGCGCGTCTCAAGTGTGCGAGATGTCTCACCTACATAGATCTTACCACACAGCTGGCAGTGGATGGCATACACAATGTTGTGGCTCTGGCAGGAGAAAGTGCGTTTAATAGTGAAAGAGCCCGTGGGGCCATGTAAGATGGTGTCTGGTTTGGTGAGAGAGCAGATTTTGCAGTTGGGTTTTTGAGCAGGGAAAGTACCTGGTGGCTTAGGTGTGGATATTTTTTTTCAGCTTAGAGCGCACCAGTAGGTCGTTGAGGTTTTTGTCACGTTTGAAAGTGATCATTGGTTTGGTCTCAAAGGCAGGTTTATGATTTTCTACTATGTGCCAGTTAGACTTCAGGATCCTGCAGATGGGCAGATTGTGAGGATGGAAGAGAAGGCAGGCAGTGGGTCTGTCTGTCTCTTGGGAGGTTTAGTTTCCAGAGTAGATGTTCTGGATTTAGCTGCAGTGCGACTGAGAGCATCATTGATGACGGCACTAGGGTAGCCACGGTTGGTGAAAAAAAAAATCAGACATTTTGGTTGCTTGTATAGTGAAATCTTCTTCGCTAGAGCAGAGTCTGCGTAGGCGAAGGAATTCAGAATATGGAATGCTGTTTTTAGTGGACTGGTGGTGGGAAGATGTGTAGTCCAGGTATGAGTGCGCATCAGTAGGTTTGTAGAAGACTGAGGTTTGAAGCAGTCCATCTTTGAGGGAGATAGTGATGTCAGGAAGTTAACTGACTGTGAAATGGTGTAGGTCAGCTGGATGGATGGATGGAAGGTCTGAGCAAAGTTGAGGAAATTCTGGAGGTCATGTTCTGGCATGGATGTGGCTCCCAATCCATCATCTATGTATCTTTTGTAGAGCTCTGGTGTTGGGCCTGTGTAAGAGGTTAGTAGGCGGTGTTCTAGGTGTCCCATGAAGAGGCAGGCATAGGATGGTCCCATTTTGGTTCCCATAGCAACACCACTGATTTGTGAGAATGTATGGTTGTTAAATTCAAAAGTATTGAGGGTGAGGACTAATTCTGCAAGTCTGACCAGTGTAGCTGTGGGAGGGTGTTGTTGGTTTGGGGGCCGTTTGTTAAGGAAGAATGCGAGGGCCTTCAGTCCATCAGCATGAGGGATGAAGTGTAGAGAGAGACGACACATCAAGTGTAAAGAGGAGGCTGGGTTGAAAAGTGGATCTGTGTTGTATGAATTAATCATGTTGAGTGTGTGTGTAGTGTCTTTGAGGTATGTGGGGAGGCCTTGTACGATGGGTTGGAGGAGAGAGTCTAAGTACTGTGAAATGTGTTCTGTAGGGCAGCTGCATGCAGATACAATGGGTCTGCCAGGTGTATTGGTTTTGTGTATTTTAGGGAGCAGGTAGAAGGTGGGTTGTTTGGTGTCTGTCATTATGAGGAGTTTTGGCTGTCTTCGGTAAGTTGTTATGTTTGATTTCTTGTTTAACTGTGGTTGAGATGAGTTTCTGGTGTTGGGGGAGGGTTGATACTGTGAGTGGTGTATAGAAATTTGTGTCTGACAGTTGTCTGTGTGCTTCTTCTTTTATGTACAGCTGTTTGTCCCAGACCACCACTGCACCACCCTTGTCTGCTGGTTTGATGACAATGTCTTGTCGTTGTCTCAGTGATTCAAGGGCTTTTTGTTCATCCCGTGAGAGGTTGGAATGGCGGACAGGTTTGGATTTAACTTGAGAGATTTCTTTTCTACACTTTTTTGATGTAGAGTTCAACTTCAGTGGATTTGTCAAGAGGTGGCTGGCGAAGTGCTGGAGTTCGAAAAAGGTGGGTAAAAATGTCTGAGCTCTCTGGTAGAGGGGGCTTTGGCACACCGTCAAGTGCAGCCATCCATCTTAATTTTCTAAAGAATCTTTCAACATCAACGTGGTTTTGATATTTATTGGGTAGGCTGAATGGGAATAAATTTCAGACCTTTTGCCAGGACTGATCTTTCATCATTGGTGA
>JADBJO010005080.1:0-2500 GCA_016801955.1 Conus betulinus | reverse complement strand
TCTCTCTCTCTCTCTGTCCTTCTCCCCCCCACTCTCTCTGTCTTTTTTTATCAGCTCTCCCCCCCCCCCCCGCCCCCGCTCCCCCCCGTAATGACATTAATCAACACTGTTCATGACATAATCAACACTGCTCATTTCGCAATAAACTTTAGAGGTCGCTACAGGGCACCTCACCAGAGGAGACGCTGCGCTGCAGCCGAATCACTTCGAAGGTGTTCAGTGTAACTTTTTTTTTAATCCAGCTTAATCTCGTACCGGCCTCTTGCAAGCACACTGAGAATAAATGCGTTTGAGTTTTGAATGACTACTTGCGCAACATTTGTGAAAGGATGTCCGAGTATCGTTTGAACAATTCTGTTAGCAACGTATATTTCAAATTATACAAAATTGGTTTGCTTATTTATTTATTTGTTTGTTTTACCTACAGTGAAATGAATGTCAGAGGTTCATGTTCCCAAACTTATATAATGAGCTAAATGGCTGCCTAATTTTCATGGCTACGAAACTAGTTTCATTCCGTTTTCAGGAAAAGAGCGCGTCCGAGTTTCATGCGTGCTTTCTAATCCAGTTTGTGTTGTCCGTCAAAAAACTTCTGCAATACAGAATTGTATAGCGAATGACTGTCTTAGTTGTGTGTATGCAAATTTTTTTTTCGGCAAAAAGATTTTTTTTTTTTAGCTTATCATTATTATTGTTCAAGAACTCGTGTACTCTAAGTTAAATGACTTTTCGTCCGGTGCAGGTGAACTCATGTTTTTGGAAGAACAACTGCACCCTGACGTACTCCAACAAGGCCTTAAACTACATGCTGAAGCTGTACAGAGGCGACATGTCTGACTGCGTCACCCAGCAACCGGACCGATTCGTCATCAGCTACGAATGTACCCACCCCAAAAAAGGTAAATGAGCTCGATCCTGAATGTACCAGCAGGCAAGGTAGATAATTCTAATCCTGTCTCTACCAGGATGAAAGGCAGATAGTTTCAACCATTACAGTACACAGAGGAAACACAGACTAGTTTCGTCTTCATCATATCACGAGGAAAGGTGAATGACTGAAATCCTCAGTGTTTCCACAGGAAAGGTAATTTAGTACAGTCCTTACTATACCCATCAGGATTTTCAAAGCATTTCAATCCTGAATGGGCCAACAGCTGATCAAAAAAGTCCAATCCTGAGTTGAGCAGATGGGAAAGGTGAATTTATTCAGTCCTGACTGTTACAGCATGAATGGTGAACTATATCTTTTTCTGACGGTACCATTAGAAAGGTAAATCCCAGCAGGAAAAGGTAAATCCCAGCAGGAAAGGTTAAGTCCCAGCAGAAAAGGTCAATCCCAGCAGGAAAGGTAATCCCAGAAGGGAAGATATATCCCAGCAGGAAAGATAAATCCCAGAAAGGAAGATATATCCCAGCAGGAAAGACAAAATCCCAGAAAGGAAGATGTATCCCAGCAGGAAAGATAAATCCCAGCAGGGAAGATATATCCCAGAAAGGAAGATGTATCCCAGCAGGAAAGACAAATCCCAGAAGGGAAGATGCATCCCAGCAGGAAAGATAAATCCAAGCAGGGAAGATATATCCCAGCAGGGAAGATATATCCCAGCAGGAAAGTTAAATCCCAGCAGGAAAGATAAATCCCAGAAGGGAAGATATATCTCAGCAGGAAAGATTATATCCCAGCAAGAAAGGTAAAAGCCCAGCAGGAAAGGTAAATCCCACCAGAAAGGTAAATTCCACAAGGAGAGGTAGATAAGTTCAATCCCGAAAATATCAGCAGGAAAAGTAAGTTATTTCAGCCCGGAAATTACCAGCAGGGAGACTGAAATGACTATTGTACTCTGAATGAGCCAACAGAGAAAGTAACTGACCTCAATCCAAATGTACCATGAGGAACGGCAAAGAAGTTCAGTCTTGAATGGACCACCAGGAAAAAGCAAATCACATCATGCCTAACTGATGATGATGGTGATGATGATGATGATGATGATGATGATGATGATAAGGATGACGAGGAGGAGGAGGAGAGAGAGGAGGAGGAGGACAGCGATGTTGTTAATGATGACGATGATGACGACGATGACGACGACGACGATGATGATGACGACGTCGAATGTGATTTGGAGGAGGAAGAGGAGAATGAGGAGGAGGAGGAGGAGAAGGATACTCAACATAATTCCTAGGTTCAACTTTCGCTTGGTAAACCAGGACATTTTCTACACCGCACATTTTATAGCTGCTGCTGTTGTTGTTGTTGCTGCTGCTGCTGCTGATGCTGATGCTGATGCTGCTTCTGCTGTTGCTGCTGCTGCTGCTGCTGCTGCTTCTGCTTCTGCTGCTTCGATGCTATTCCATGTTTCATAATTCAAGTGCAATGCGCTCCCCCCCCCCCCCAAAAATATCCTTTTTTTCACGTGGTGTACGTGCATTTCGTCACTTACAGTGAAGCGGATGCACGTTATCCAAAAAGAAAAACGAGAGGAGGAGGAGGAGGGGGACG
>JADBJO010005079.1:172500-174418 GCA_016801955.1 Conus betulinus | reverse complement strand
CGGTCCGAAGTGGAACTGCCTGAGAGACCATCACAGGCGTTATGCACCCCCCCCCCCACACACACACATATAATCATGTCGTTCTCTATTGTCACCCCTGTCTCCCGGCACTGGGACCTTGCTAGGACCGTATGACCGATTGACCGAATGTAGGTGATGTAGTATAATGACGACGATACGTGTGAGGCTGCATTCAAGATTAGAATCAGCAAGAGTAGAGGGAAGACTGTTGGTGAGATGAAAGTGTGGGTACTTGCTCAGTTGACGTGAACAATGCAACTCCCAACCTTTAGCTGCCTCAAGGCGAAGACCTTCATGTACCTCTGTGAGCATTGTTTTCACTCATTGTTCAGCTGCCCATGCTTTTGGGGAGCGGTGATTTTTTTTTGTTTGTTTTGTATGTTTGTGTTTCCTTAATCAATCAAACCGGGAAGTCAATTTTGAGGTCTTCGGTGTTAGTACTGAGCCAGTTGTGTTAGTTTTTACGCTAAGGACATAAGGGTACGAACAGGACTTGGCATTATACATTGAACTTAAGGAGTCACACACTAATAGATTCGAGCCGCCGATCTCAAAGACTATAGTACAGATGTCCAGTGGGCTAAGACGCCGCGTGGTGTGACCATCAACGAAAAGGGCGCAACAGTAACACGGGTACCTACGTTACCGCTCACGAAGACATTCAAGTCAGCAGACCCGCTTGTAGAGGGAGCCGGAATAGCTCAGTTGGTAGAGCGCCGGACTCGCAAACTTGGTGATCCTGAGGGTTGCGGGTTCGAACCTCCGCCGGGGCGTTTCGGTACAGAGGGATTTTTCCCTCGGAGTTTAACATTGGTTCTGACTCCATTTCCCATACAGTCCTTCGAATGAGACTATAAACCGAGGTTCCGTGTGGGAACGCACGCATAACATCTTGCACACACGTAAAATCCCATCACCAACTTTCGGAAGAGAAGGCGAGTTTGGCCGTTGGTATAGATGACACGTTACACATAGCATGCACCCTGCGTGAGAAATGGATAGAATGAAGGAAGTAGGAAAATGGGTGATCGATATTGACGATACTGACTGGATGACACGGGAAACGACTGAATGAAGCGCCAGCTGGCAGCTCTTCAGTCGGCACTACCCAGGTAGGCAGCCCGTTTGTGTAACGAGTGTTTGATTGTAAAGCGCTTAGAGCTTGGTCTCTTGCCGAGAATAGGCGCTATATAAGTTTTCGTTATTTTTATTATTATTATTATTATCATCATCATTATTATTATTATTATTATTATAGCAAATGGACAGGCTCTATTTTGAGTCAATCTCTCGTCGTTACATACATTCACAGTCCACCAAAACAACTTTACCCGCGTTCCCTCATCTCAATGGATGACGTGCACTTGAGTCGTTTGCGATTCAGCTTAGCTGACTGATGTACATGCGTTGTTTCTACTGGTCTGCATGTCTTGAAGTCATCGATATTATGTGCGTTAAATTGATAACTGTATCGACGTCAGCAACACTATACCAATTTCGTCGAAGAAGGAAAAGGAATGACGACACAAGATTTGTCCTAGGAAAGATAACCTTGACAGATTACAATTCTTAATCTTCCAGTGTTCTGCTATTCATACAGCCGAGAAGTTTTTACACACTCATATATGTTATTTGGTTTGATACACTGATTACATGATCCCACGTTTTCAAGACCTATGTGTAAGCGAACCTTCCGTCTCTTTGAATGTCATCGTCGAGAGCAGTTCCCTTCAGAGCATCTCGAAATACGCTTTGACTTCTCTTTTTCTTCACTGAAGTCCGACATGCAGTCTCAACTGACTTTTCTTTGACAGTTTCCTGAAACTCTCATGACTTTTGCCACCACATGTTGATGTACAAACTGGTAATCTCTGGGTATTATTACATCCCAAGTCCT
>JADBJO010005079.1:160000-170000 GCA_016801955.1 Conus betulinus | reverse complement strand
TGTGGTCGTTGAGGGGAATGGGGGAGTGGGGGGGGGTGGCATGAGAGACAACTCCGTCGATCTTCTTCTATACCGCGGCCTAACCTCTGTTTTCTCGCAGGAGTTCTGGCAGCCTGAGGTTTGTCCATTCTGTCACGTTCTCCGATCAGCTCTTTCTCTGCCTGCCTCTGCGCCCTCTTCCAAGCTTGACTGCCTTTGCCAGCGAGTCGTGTCGTGTTACGTGAACAAACCACATCAGCTTTTTCCTTCTTGACCGTAGGCAAGAGGGGTTCCTGTGGTCCTGCCAGTGTGGTCACCACCTGCTCTCGGATAGAGCATTTAGACTTTTTAAGGACACTGATTAATTAACATTGTTGCGATTTGAAAGATACTTCACTTTGGAACCGATAAAGCGTTTGTGTGAAAATTGAAATTGTGAAACTTCTGCCGGAAACAAGGCATCAGACTTGCTGACTTTTGAGTCGATTTGTACTACGTCAGAATGTGAGTCAGCAAGAGACCACAAGCTCCTCCCGTCACTCAGTCAGTATTCTAGGTCCTCCAAAACGTCTTCAATGAGCTTTTGTTTTTTCCACTTTAACACCCTGGTTCATGAGACCTAGCGTAACCCATTCACACTGTGTTTCTAAGTGTAACCCCATTCACACTGTGTTTGGATTTATGTCATGATTTTTGGCCTGTGAGACTGCATTGAAACTGTGTGATAAGGGGGTTTATGGTGAAAACGGATGCGTCTCTAGATTACGACAGTTTGCTGCCATGGCTTAAACTTTCCCATCAACATGGTGTCAGTGCGTGTGGACTGATCCTTACACGCTACCCCCCATGTCCAACGTCTCGATGGCATACTGCGCTCAATTTGGGAAGGGGGGGGGGGGGGTGACTACGGGTCATGGATTAATAAACACAGCGTTGATTGCCACACTGATATGGTCCATGGTAAAGTATCTGAAAAGCATGGCTTACATTTTAGGGAAAGCAAACTTTTCCCATCGTTACAAGTGCCCGTGTGCACTCAGCATTGCATGTGACAACTTGTCAGCAGATAGTCCTTGCTTCTGCTTTCGCAATATTCTCTGTCACTGTTCCACCGTCACACCTCCACCTCCTTTTCATTTCACACCCTGCTCACGCCACCTCCTTTTCATTTCACACCTTGCTCACGTCACCCCCTCCTTTTCATTTCACACCCTGCTCACGTCACCTCCTTTTCATTTTCACACCTTGCTCACGTCACCTCCTTTTCATTTCACACCTTGCTCACGTCACCTCCTTTTCATTTCACACATCTTGCTCACGTCACCTCCTTTTCATTTCACACCCTTGCTCACGTCACCTCCTTTTCATTGCAGGTTGCTTATTTCACCTCCTTTTCGGTTACCTCTGTTCATTTCGCCTCCTTTTGATCTCTCTCTCTCTCGCTCTCTCTCTCTCCTCTCTCTCTCTCTCTCTCTCTCTCTCCTCTCTCTCTCTCTCTCTCTCTCTCTCTCTCTCTCTCTTCTGTTCACTTCACTTTCTACTTTGTTCTGCTCACGTGACCTCCTCCCCTCTCACACACACCGTCACTTCACCTCCTTTACACCTCACACTGTTCACTTCACTTCCTGTTCATCTGACTCTGTTCACTTCACTTCTTGTTCATCTGACTCTGTTCACTTCACTTCCTATTCATCTGACTCTGTTCACTTCACTTCCTGTTCATCTGACTGTTCACTTAACTTCCTGTTCATCTGACTCTGTTCACTTCACTTCCTGTTCATCTGACTCTGTTCACTTCCTTTCCATCTGACTCTGTTCACTTCACTTCCTGTTCATCTGACTCTGTTCACTTCACTTCCCTTTATCTGACTCTGTTCACTTTCACTTCCCTTTATCTGACTCTCTTCACTTCACTTCCTGTTTTCATCTGACTCTGTTCACTTCACTTCCTTTTTATCTGACTCTCTTCACTTCACTTCCTTTCAACTGACTCTGTTCATTCACTTCCTGTTTATCTGACTGTTCACTTCACTTCCTTTTTATCTGACTCTCTTCACTTCACTTCCTTTCAACTGACTGTTCATTCACTTCCTTATTATCTGACTCTCTTCACTTCACTTCCTTTCAACTGACTGTTCATTCACTTCCTTTTTATCTGACTCTCTTCACTTCACTTCCTTTCAACTGACTGTTCATTCACTTCCTTATTATCTGACTCTCTTCACTTCACTTCCTTTCAACTGACTGTTCACTTCACTTCCTTATTATCTGACTCTCTTCACTTCACTTCCTTTCAACTGACTGTTCATTCACTTCCTTATTATCTGACTCTCTTCACTTCACTTCCTTTCAACTGACTGTTCATTCACTTCCTTATTATCTGACTCTCTTCACTTCACTTCCTTTCAACTGACTGTTCATTCACTTCCTTATTATCTGACTCTCTTCACTTCACTTCCTTTCAACTGACTGTTCATTCACTTCCTTTTTTATCTGACTCTGTTCATTCACTTCCACCTTCCTTTTTATCTGACTCTGTTCATTTCACTTCCTGTTCATCTGACTCTGTTCACTTCACTTCCTTTCAACTGACTGTTCATTCACTTCCTTATTATCTGACTCTCTTCACTTCACTCCTTTCAACTGACTGTTCATTCACTTCCTTTTTATCTGACTCTGTTCATTCACTTCCTTTCATCTCTGACTCTGTTCACTTCACTTCCCTTTATCTGACTCTGTTCACTTCACTTCCTTTTTATCTGACTGTTCACTTCACTTCCTTTTTTATCTGACTCTGTTCATTCACTTCCTTTTCATCTGACTCTGTTCACTTCACTTCCCTTTTTCTGACTCTGTTCACTTCGCCTCCTTTACACCTCACGCTGTTCACTTCACTCCTTTTTTATCTGACTCTGTTCAATCACTTCCCTTTTATCTGACTCTGTTCATTCACTTCCCTTTTTCTGACTCTGTTCACTTCGCCTCCTTTACACCTCACGCTGTTCACTTCACTTCCCTTTTATCTGACTCTGTTCATTCACTTCCCCCTTTTATCTGACTCTGTTCATTCACTTCCCGTTTGTCTGACTCTGTTCATTCACCTCCCTTTTATTTGACTCTGTTCATTCCCTTCTTTTCAGCTGACTCTGTTCATTCACTTCCCTTTTATCTGACACTGTTCACTTCACTTCCTTTTCATCTGATTCTGTTCACTTCACTTCCTTTTCATCTGACTCTGTTCACTTCACTTCTTTTCCATCTGACTCTGTTCATTCACCTCCATTTTATCTGACTGTTCACTTCACTTCTTTTTTTGTCTGCTCCTGTTCACTTCACTTTCTTTCCATCTGACTCTGTTCACTTTATTTCTTCATCTCACAATGCCACTCTGCTCACATTACCTCCTCATCTCACAATGCCACTCTGCTCACATGACCTCCTCATCTCACAATGCCACCACTCTGCTCACATTACCTCCTCATCTCACAATGCCACTCTGCTCACATTACCTCCTCATCTCACAATGCCACTCTGCTCACATTACCTCCTCATCTCGCAATACCACTCTGCTCACATTACCTCCTCATCTCGCAATACCACTCTGCTCACATTACCTCCTCCTCATCTCGCAATACCACTCTGCTCACATTACCTCCTCATCTCACAATACCACTCTGCTCACATTACCTCCTCATCTCACAATACCACTCTGCTCACATTACCTCCTCATCTCACAATACCACTCTGCTCACATTACCTCCTCATCTCACAATACCACTCTGCTCACATTACCTCCTCATCTCACAATACCACTCTGCTCACATTACCTCCTCATCTCTCACAATACCACTCTGCTCACATTACCTCCTCATCTCACAATGCCACTCTGCTCACATTACCTCCTCATCTCACAATGCCACTCTGCTCACATTACCTCCTCAGAGCTTTACTCATTCCCACATCACCTCTTGTTCACTTGAAACCTGTGCATCTCAATCACTGTTAGTGTCGCGCCCTCCCTTTTCCTCTCCCACCTCCATTCAGTCTTTGGGTAACCACACACACACACACACACCACCACCACCACCACCACCACATTCACACGTACGTTCGCACGCACACAAACTTACACACACACACACGCACGCACGCACGCACGCACGCACGCATAGCACGCACGCACGCACGCACTCACGCACGCACGCACGCGCACGCGCACACACACACACACACACACACACACACACACACACACACGCACACACACACACTGTATTCAATAGTTTTTGTGGTGGTGGTAGTGGTGTGTGCTCACATGCATACATACATACATACATACATACATACATACATACATACATACATACATACATACGTACGTACGTACATACACAATTGCGCGCACACACCCCCTCACACACACAATGTTCTTATTTCTTTGTGTTCAATAGTTGCGGTGGTGTTGGTGTTGTTGGTGGTGGTTGTCTTTTATATTCCAACTATATATATATATATATATATATATATATATATATATATATATACAATGAAACAATAAATTCCAAGGATAAGTACCGAGCACCATTCCAGCAACTTACAGAGCAGCTAGGTGTTGCAATGACTGCAAGAAATATTGAATTAGAAACAAAGCTTGCTCTTATGTGGGGAGAAGCTCACTAACATATAACTCCTGGTCAGATACCGGTATTTCGAAACCTATTGTTTCTCCTCAGTGACCGCGGAAAGTGGTAATTTGACTCCTCTGCCTTTCGGTTTTTCAGCACTTGTGTCTTAAGAGGTTATCTTTTTATATTTTCTACTTTTCACAAGAAAATGTAGCTTGTTTTGCTCTTTCATGTTTTTTTTCTTTTGCTTCTTAGGTGGCACCTTTAGTTAGTTTTTTGAAAACTCAACAAACATACTATGGTATTGCACACCAGCCTTTTTCTGCTATAGCATTCTTCTTAAAACCGAAAAGGCAGAGGAGTCAAATTACCACTTTCCGCGGTCACTGAGGAGAAACAATCAGGTTTCGAAATACCGGTATCTGACCAGGAGTTATATGTTAGTGAGCTTTCTCCCCATTGGAGATGGTCTCCCACTTTGGAGACTATAAGCTTGCTGAAGGTTCATTTTGAGAAGCATTTATTTATTCCCCATTCCCCCACTCAAGCACATACTGTCAGTTAGGCAGAATCATCTACCACTGCAGATATGAAGGCTTATCACCCCCCCTATTTCTATAATCTGAGACATAAGAGCAAGCTTTGTTTATAATTCAATATATATTTGTTTAAGCATTTGTTGGCCTAAATGTAAAATGAATTAACTAATTACACACACGCACGCACCACACACACACATACGCGCGCGCGCGCGCGCGCGCGCGCCCACACACACACACACAGAGTCACAGAGAGGGACAGACAGAGGGAGAGAGAGAAGAGGGGGTGAGGGACGGACAGACAAACATACAGACAGGTTGAGAAAGAACTCATAACTAATCGTTAGCCATGTCCTGTTACTCCGAATCATGTTATCGTACCAGCCCTCCAGCTTACCCAACTGCCATCCCCATCCGCCCCCATCCCTCTCTTACTCTCTTACTCCCCTCTCCCTCCCCCCTTTCCCCCCCCCCCCCCCCCCCCCCCCGACCCACCACCCCCCATCTCAACAAAAAAAAAAGTCTCAGTTGGATTTCTAGAGAGTGAAGCGAATAGTTTGGCCGGAAGCTGCCGGAGACAGGAGTCAGCAAAGACAGACAAAAAAATGCTGCTCATGTGTGGAGACCTGGCCAGAGAACGAGTGGTGGAGACACCTACCTCACCAACCAGTCAGTGGAAGCGGCGACACAAAGAATTCCGGTGGTGTCAATGAACCTCAGACTTGCTAGCTCCTACCTTCAGTGTCTGACGCTGTCGTCTACTTCTGGCTTGATTCTTTCCCCTCTTCCCTCCTTTGTTCTGTCCATCCTCATCCTCTTCTCCCCTTTCACTCCATCCCCCCCCCCCCCCCCCCCCCCCCCCGCTCCTCCCCCCCATCCTCCAGTTTCAAGCACCGTGGCGGTCGCAGCACTAACGATTTTGTTTCCCTCCCTCGTCAGTTTCCTCTGTTCACCCTCTTCCACTTCTCCCCCTCCACCCAATCCGCCCCCCCCCCCCCCCCCCCCAGCACAATTTCTTGTAGCCTGGAGGTCCGCATCACCCACGATTCTCTCCCCTCCCCTTTTATTTTCCTCTGTCCACCTTCCTCCTCTTCTCCCCCCTCCCCCCCCCCCCCCCCCCCCCCAGCTTCTAGCACCCACAGGAGATTTAATTCTCCACCCAGTCACTTCCTTATCCCATTAGCACCGCCTTCAGCTAAGGCGAGCGACTTGCCCTTGGAAGGTTGTCGTCTCTCTCTACACCTGGGAGTTGGACCAAAGAGGCCTCCCTCTTTGGTTTGATCTTAAGCAAGCAGGGAATGGATAGACGACTTGTGATTAGAGACAGACAGACAGACAGACAGACAGGAAGCTAGACAGACAGACAGTCAGGCAGACAGACTGACAAACGGAATAAGCTTGGTGAAAACACACCGTCTAGTCATGTCCTCCTGGTCTGCTCCCAAGGCCTCAGTCTTGAGTTGGGTTTTTAGAAAAAAAGAAAAAAGACGTTGACACGGAAGCATGGGGAGACAGAGCCGGCGAGGTACACAGGCCACACGCCACAATGAGGATTTTCCACTAAAACACTCTATACTCCATCTCAGCGTTCTGAGGCCATACCATAAATTTTGAGCCAACATTTAATGTTAAACTGATGCTTGATCAAAAGAACAACTCCCCGCCAATTATTTTCCCTTTGGGGGTGGGGGGGGGGGGGGGTGGGGGGGGATTTTCACCGATGAAATCACACAAACCATCTTCAAATACATAACCTTCTCCTTAGCTGACACACAGTTTAGACCTTTGCACTCACCCGTGATCCTATCTTTGCGCCAGCTTAAAAGAGCACAAAAGAATCCCATTCTTTTGAGTTTGATCTGTCTGCCTGGAGCCACCTGGCTTGTACCTTGATGGCCATAGGAAAGAAAATGAGGAGAATCAACTTTCAGACACCATAAACGTTCTCAAAACAATCCAGTTCCGCCAGTCTATAAATGCTCGACTCCTTAAGCAAGGCCTTCGGCGCATTAATTTCGGGTGTGCAGCCACTAAAAGCTGTTGCTCAAGTATGGAAGGTCAAGGACGGACTTTCGATGTTAAGAATGAACGAACCATCAAACTTACTCCTTCGTTTGCTGTCGTCTGCTTCCGGCTTGATTCTCCGTCTCCGCCGCCCCCGGTCTCCTCCACCCCCCCCCCCCCCCCCCCACCCCTACCCCCCTCCCCAACCCCGCATTCCATCCTTCGTCCTCCATCCTTCCTTCCTCGAACTGTCAGGGGTCATCACCCATCAGTCTCTTTATTCCATTCACTCTGCCTCTACGCAGCTCTCAAAAGACTTGCCACATTGCCATCTTGGGAGTTTTGGAACTGTCGTCTTCTTAACTACCTCCAAATCTCTGTAGAGATGGAGCTTGGGTGAGCAGTAAATGAATGAAAGAAAGTGGTGAGAGAGAGAGAGAGAGAGAGAGAGAAAGAGAGAGAGACAGACAGACAGACAGACAAATAGGCAGACAGAGAAACAGATACACAGACAGACAGACAGACAGACAGACAGAAACAAAGACAGGGACAATAGAGAAAAAAGATTGCCGTTAGACATATGGCTTGTAAACACTGGAAGTGTGTGTATGCACATGCACGTTCTAGACATGCATCAAAATGCAAACTTAACAACAATAAAATAATTAAAAAAAAAAAGGAATTCAACGTAACGTGTTTGTCGTTGATATTTGGTGGGAGTAGCGATATCTCATTTCAACTTAAGGGCCTGCTATCATTTGTCCCGATCTTTTTATAAATGCATGATTAATGTACGTAGCAACATTTCTGGTTATATTTATGACTTCTTTTAATAGCGACGTTTCTTTTTTTTCAATTCAGCGAGACAGACAGACAGACAGACAAAGACTGAGACAGAGAAAGAGACAGAGACAGAAAGACGAAGACACATGACGAAAGACAGAGAGACAAGACAGACTAAGACAGACTGACAGACAGACGGACATAGATAGAGAAACGCGGAGAGATTTAAATTGAGATGCTTCATATATATCCCATGGCGTCTTAACAGCTGGAGTAATTAAAGAAACACTCAGCGGGACAATGTTTGCCAAACCAGTTACATAAAAGACTGTAATACACAGCATTGCGACACGTTACAATTGAAACGCCTTCAACAAATAAACGGACGCGTTTCTCCTGGGGCTCTTTAGCTTACATGCCTGAGCTAAACGTGATCAAGAACTATAATGAGCATAACTGTCGATCGAAAACTAGTAGAGGATGCCATCATCAAGTAACCCAATTCACTCCTTAACTACCCGTGGTTTTCGTGGAGTTATCAACCGCGCAAATAAGAGAAGATGATGGAAATGACAGGTATTAAACATAAGCCACAGAGTTCAAAATAAGTCAGTTTGCAGGAGATACAACTATACATTGGAGAGGAACTGGAACACTTACGAAAAACCTTTTTAACACATAAAACGAATTTGAGAAATTCTCAGACCTTGCGTTACATTGGGGGGAGGTGTGTGCGTGGGGGGAGAGTAATGTATGGCTAGGACAAAGCAACTCTAAAATGGTAATCCTCGCAAAAACGGACGTATACCCAGCTTACTACAGTTAAAGCACTTTTTTTTCTTCTTTTAAGAAAACTGATGTATCCGAGGATACTGCTTCCTAACCCATCCGAGGAAGAGATCTTCTTTCTGAACTCCTCAGGAATCATTTGGCACCACGCTGAATAGCATCACACCAGGTTTCTCCAGTTCGGACTGTGGTGTGCCAAGACTTAGGTCTCTGCAAACAATTTTCCCTTCCATTCTACAAACTCTTCCGTCTTTCGCTTTTCCTGTGTTCACCTCCGCCTCCTCCCTTCAACAGATTCTCGGAGGACTTTTCAGCAAGAGTACAAAATCTTATTACAGGACCAAACCTACGCAGTTTACTTTCCTTAACTGACGCCAATCTTGTACATTTCCGTTTTGGAACTGAGAGAGGAATTCTACGATCTGGTTCTGATCACAGTCTGAAAAGGAGAAGACAGGTGGGGGGCATATAATGAACTTACCATCATGTTGAATGTCATCGCTCTCGGGCGGATCATCATGATTCTGCTGGAGACAGGGAAGTATACCAGTACAGTATTCCAAGTGTTCTTGTGAACTTCAAACCAACTACATGTGCACGTTTGTCATCTTTTCCACAAGAATGTAAGACATGTGCTTCTGTTGTTCTCCGATCTTCCTCCATCTAATTTCGCAGACGTCGACAATGTGCTAAGCACATTGAGATCAGAGAACTAGAAACAATGTCTTTTGAACCCTGAGCGCACACACACACACACACACACACACACACACACACACACACACACACACACACACACACACACACACCAACAGGAAAGCCCACCAGAGCACTAGAGGATCCACAGCCCATCAAAAAAAAACCCGGATCAGGTCATTTCATACCTTGTGCAGACATGGAGGTCTCCCCCCCCAGGCGAGGCGCAGGGATCTGCACGGAGACGCATCCTCCTCCTCTCTCTCTCTCTCTCTCTCTCTCTCTCTCTCTCTCTCTCTCTCTGAGCTCTTTCGGGCTTCTCCTCCCTCCCAATGCTTGCTGCCACCAATCTACCCCAATCCTCACCCCACATCCTTCCTATCTCTCCTCCCTGCTCCATCTCACCCTCGGCTCCACCCCATTACCCTCATCCTTTCCCACCCAATGCCCCGGGTATCCAACTATCCCCCTATTTGTCATGTAGAATCCAGGTCATACTGTCCCCTGCTTCTTCAACCTCTCTGCATGACTGTCTGGGAAAAAAAACACGGGGATTAAAATAAATTCGGGCGAGAATTTTGAGAA
>JADBJO010005079.1:140000-155000 GCA_016801955.1 Conus betulinus | reverse complement strand
TCGGCGACCCCTCTTGTTCCTGCCTCCACCGATTAATTCTTGCTCTGCCCCAAACACTTGCCGTTAATCAACATCCTGGGCCGCTCAGGATCGTTCGCATCTCTTGGAAAGCTCATCTTAACATTGCGTTTTAGCACTGGTAAAACCCAAGTCTTGCGCAGTGTTGGAATATTGCCGTTTACTGGTCCAGCAACAAGATGGCGACTGAGCCTAAAAGACTGCAGAACAAAGCGGGCGGGGATGTGGGAGAGTGTGTGTGTGTGGGGGTGGGGGGGGGGGAAGGGGCTGGGGTGGGGTGGAGGAGGGAAGGATTGGAAACGAACAGCTAGACATGTGCAGTAGGCAATATTGGAATGGAGGGCATAAAACTTAGGGCGCTTATAGAACGCTTAACAGGCTGACATGTCGCTGGAGTGTCGTTTATTTGGAAAGTTCGTACAAGCTACGATTTGGGGGGGGGGGGGGGGGGGGGGGGGGGGGCAGAGTCTTTTCAATCAGTTATGGCACCAGTGGCTGCAGGTTGTCAGGCCATGCGCTCACTTTTCATCACAGGCATTTTTTTTTTCTTGGGTGGGTTTGTTAAGACGCAGAACGTCTTCAACCCAGAGGTGAGAGCGTTCACAGCTCATACTATGGGAAGACTATCCACAGTGGAGTGTGTTACCAACTCACGTGGGAAAATTCGAACCACTCTGTCGAGTTTCATGCACGTAAATGGATGCATTTCTGAAGGTGGTGCTCAAGTTTCATTGACAAAACTATCGCTACCTTTCAAGCTTGCTTGACGTCTTGACACGTACGAAGGCGCAGAATACAACCCTGGCGTGCCTCGCCATTTCATGCTGAGGTAAAAAAAAAAAAAAAAAAAAAAAAAAAAAAAGCTTAAAGCTTCACTTAGGCCAAAACATTTTAGCCAACCTTTGAGGAGAATAGATCTAGTCGGACATAATTAGGCGGAACTGAACTGGACACAGCAATCCCAAATTTTGACAAGCCTGACAGCTTACTGGTCAGAAGAAAAAAAAAAAAAACATTCGACAATAGACGTGGGATGTTTGAGACAGATCGGAGGTCAAATATCTCTGAAACGTTCGTCTGAGACGTATTTTCATGCAGACAAGATAACACTGTGTACTGTGCAACGACATCTATCAAGCCACTCTAGCCGTGTCCTTCACTGGATCAGTTCTTTCCGAACCTGGCTTTCAGCTCAGCTTAGACAGTCATCACAGTGTAGTCTCGCTGTTTCGGCATTTCAGTGACAAGCGGACACGTTAGTGGCCCAACACTGGTCATGAGGGTCACCGGTGAAGAACACATCCAGTCAGATGTGTTTAGAGGACACTAGGAAGGACATGATTCTGGATTTTGCTTTTTAAAGTGTCTGACTGACTCACGAATTACAGATAAAAAACATTGGAAGCGTGGATGCAGGTCCTGGCGTTTGGGACCGACGGAAGATAAACTATCACTGAAATACTTGAATGGAAAGCATCTTGGTGACGTCATATAAGTTGCCGTATATATCTGTAACGTCTCTGATATGTGCCTTACTGTATCCATAAAGTACTCAAAATGATGAGTAAACGAGTTACATAATCAATCACTTCAGTCAACTGATCAGTGTGTGCTAGGCATCCTTGATGGCATGGTCTCTTCCTGATATCTGCCACATGATCATGACTACACATGTGAACAAGAAGTGGGATATGGTAAAAAAAAAAAAAAAAAGAAACCTGATTAATCGCTAATAGATAGATAGATATTTGACACTAAACGTGTCAAATCAAAAGCCATGTAAAGTAAAAGTGAAATCGTTGCAGACACATTTTAAGATTGTCGGACACAAAGAAATACTCTCTCTCTCTCTCTCTCTCTCTCTCTCTCTCTCTCTCTCTCTCTCTCTCTCTCTCTCTCTCTCCAGACAAAACCATTTAGTTTGTACAATCAAAAGATTCAGCAGTCATTCCACTCTGCCCTCTTGATCCGTCACCATACGATCCCCCCCCCCCCCCCCTCCTCCCTCTTTTCCCCCTCCACTTCCTGTCAGACCTACCTGAAGCAGCAGCACAGCTTAGTTATGGCCTTTTTCTGGGCATGCCCTTTCTTTCCTGCCTCCAGGCTGGGCTGTCCCAGGAATTCCATCCCTCCACGCACCACTCATAAACTCCTCCTGCCGTTCCAGCTGCCTTCTCCTCCTGGTCAGTTCTGTTCAACCTTGCTCACAGCTCTCCTAAAGCCCAAATTAGTCAGTGCCGTTTTAAATCTTCAGTAATAGGCTGTCTTAAGGCACATCATCCTAGATTACGCGAACAAAAAATGCTTGACTCGTTCGCTGATTATGGGAGGAAAGATATTCAGAAGTCGGCATAGATTGGAATTGGGTGAACAGAAAGAAGATTCAGGTCTCACTGACAGGCTTGCATATTGTGATTTGGGGAACAAAAAGAAGATTCAGGTCTCACTGACAGGCTTGTATATTGTAATGTGGGGAACAGAAAGAAGATTCAGGTCTCACTGACAGGCTTGTATATTGTGAATTGGGGAACAGAAAGAAGATTCAGGTCTCACTGACAGGCTTGTATATTGTGATTTGGGGAACAGAAAGAAGATTCAGGTTTCACTGAGAGGCTTGTATATAGTAATGAGGGGAACAGACAGAAGATTCAGGTCTCACTGACAGGCTTGTATATTGTGATCTGGGGAACAGAAAGAAGATCCAGGTCTCACTGACAGGCTTGTATACTGTAATGTGGGGAACAGAAAGAAGATTCAGGTCTCACTGACAGGCTTGTATATTGTGTGGGGAACAGAAAGAAGATTCAGGTCTCACTGACAGCCTTGTATATTGTGAATGTGGGGAACAGAAAAAAAGATTCAGGTCTCACTGACAGGCTTGTATATTGTAATGTGGGGAACAGAAAGAAGAAATTCGGGTCTCACTGACAGCCTTGTATATTGTGATTTGGGGAACAGAAAGAAGATTCAGGTCTCACTGACAGGCTTGTATATTGTGAATTGGGGAACAGAAAGAAGATTCAGGTCTCACTGACAGACTTCTATCACAACCCTTCTGACCCTTTTACACAGCCAGGTTATAAAAAAAAAAATACACATGCGGCAATAAAGTCTGACCTGTACTTATTAACTCCATCAAACACTGACGATTAAGGGAGCCAAACACACTCATTCCAGTATAATGACAGACCCTCTTTCATTGTGAGTTGTGTTCCTCCTGCCTTTTGAACAAAATTTCTGTGCCAGAATATTCTCTCTCTCCTTCTTCCGACTCTCTGACTCGGCCGATGTGTTGTTCCCCTTTCCGTCATTCGCCCTCCTTTGACCATCTGTACCTTCTGACCCATTCATTCGTCTTTCTGTTCATGTTTTTCTTTTACCTTTTTTTCTTGTTACAATTCAATATATTTGCCTAGCGACGACACTGTGACGTGGGGACCAGATGGTGAAAGTGCAGTCACTAGAAAAGGTACTGCGCTAGCTGTCCAAACGACAGCTTTATAAAAAGGGACTTGGGGGGAAGGTGGGTGGGTGGGTGACTGTGTAAGGGTGGGTGGGGGTGTGTCTATGGGGGGAGAGGAAAGGGACTACGGGAAAGAAGTTGTCTGTCTTCTTCCGACTTTCTGGTCGACCATATCAGCCAATAGCTGAGTTCCCTCCGATGATCAGCTAGCAGGGTGAAGGATTTTATCAGCACAATCCAGGATCATACCCTTCATTCTAGTTCTTTTAAAACACTCTTCGCCGGATCGATTTCATTCCACAATGTCCTCCTCTGTGTCCTCCATCCCCAAGTTTGGTTTTTAACCCAAAAGTGAAGTGACAGCGTGTTGCTAAAACCCTAGAGTGCAAGCCCTAATCGCTGTACGAACTCCAGATTGACGAGTGCCAAAAAAAAAAAAAAAAAAAAAAAAAAAAACAATCGTTAGGAATGGAATTGGGCAGCATACACATTCGGTTGAGGAGGCGCAGATGGTTGATTAACAGCAGGCAGCAGGATCTATATTGTGTGGGGGTAGTTGAAGAATTAATTAGCACAGAAGGAAGTGGTTCCACGGAGCTGGCAAGATGGGTGATCAAGCGGCTGTGCTGCTCCCTCTGGCCCGTTTGATGGGGGGTGGGGGTGGGGGGGGGGGGAAAGGGGGGGGGGGGGGGTGAAGGAAAACAGAGAGGCAGATGGAAGAGGAGGGGCGAGAGTTCTTATGTTGCGATAAATAAATTGATAAATGAATAAATAAAGTGGCAAAATGGACTGATTGGAAGTCATGATAAAAGAGGAGATAGAGAGAGAGAGGGGGGGGGAGAGTAACATAATTTTGTTCCTGTCACTCTGGCCTGTCCAGCGCATACCTCACCACGAGTAAGCCCGTCTCACTCCTTCCTCCTCTACTTTTACTCCCCCCCCCCCCCCCCCCCCCCCCCCCCCCCCCCGCCCGCATCTTCCTTCCTGCCTCCCAGCTCGCCATCTCTCTCACCCTTCCTCTACCCTCCCCCTCCCTCCTTTTTCAAAGGACAACGTGAAGAAACATCACACCGCGCAGTTTATTACCCGTTCTTTCTTTTTTTTTTTTTTTTTTTTTTTGTCCCAGCCCCGTTGTGCCTCCCCTCTTCCCTTTTCACTGTGACACTGATGAACTCTTGGACTGCCAAGGAATGAAATCCCAGCACTTGCCACTCGTAAAACCCTCGCAGGATGCTCCAGCCACGCTCAGCTTTTATCGGCACCAGCACTGCTCTCGGTGCTCATGAAGCCTAGGCTCGCACAGCTCTGGCAACAGCAGCCTTTCCACCAGGATCAAAGAAACCTTCGAAGTCGTTTCGAACGAGTCAATCTGGTCAGTTGAAATGTCGGCAGAACAGAAGGAGAAATCACAAGCCTTGCGTTTCTTAGTCAAATGCTTCTTGCCCGACTGATTGTGTGAGGAAAGTCAACGGCAGAATGGGACATAAGGAAACTCTGCAACGAGTCATGCTGTCGTTAACTCTGTGACAAAATATTCGTCTGGAAAGCATCTTCGGACAGCTAGGTTCAAACCCAAATGTGGTTGTGAGGCCGGGTGTACCTGACATTACATCCATGATGACAACAGAAGTTTGAAGAACAAGGTTCCCGCCACAAACCCCAGGTAGACAGCCGGTCTCGTATCACGAGTCTTCGAACTGCGCGCACGCGCTCAAAAGCCTACCACTTCTGGGACCGCTTCCTTTTTGGTTTGCCTTCTCACAGTGTTGTTCATACACTTTGGTTGAACTTGGGCGCTTCATCCCCACCAGCAATGTCTACACAGCACACACCTGATGCTCCTGGTCGATTCCAGATATGATACACCCTTCCGTCTACCGTGTAAGCAGCTTGAGCGCTGATGTCTTCCCAGCTAGCGGTAAAAACGGACTGACGACAGCAAGACGATGATCTATCAACTTCTTCCTGCTCTACGTAAAAGATTGAACGCCTAAAACGTTGCGTATCTATCTACGGGCAGCTAACGCACTCAAACCTGATATGTATAAGATTCAGCAGTGTGGACACAACTGCTTCACAACGTAACGTACCTGCGGCATGCAAAGCCAAGCGCTGGCTCCTTTGGTCGGATGGCTGTGGGTGAGCATGAGCACCCAAATCGGAGGGATTCCTACTCCTTCCCACCCTGTCCACCACCACCTCCACCATCAGTCACCTACCATCCTTTACGCCCTTCCCACCCCTTCCTGATCTCCCAAGCTCTCTCACCCCCCCCCCCCCCCCCTTATCTCCATTCACCCCCTCCACCCTCCCCCCCCCCCCCCCCCCCCCCCCAAAAAAAAAAAAAAAAAAAAAAAAAAAATGGTTTACAAATTCAACGAAAAGACAAGAGACGTTCAGATGGAAGCTGCTAGAGAAAGAGTCAGCAAGGCACACGCAAAAATGCTGCTCATGGTGGATACTTCACCGGCAGAAAGTGGACAAGTCACTTCATGTACCAGTCAGTGGAAGCCGCCCGAAGGCAAAGACTCCAGATGTCAGAATGAACAAATATTCAAACCTACTCCTTCATTCGTTGTCTGACACTGTCGTCTGCTTCTTGCGTAATTCCCCTTCTCGCTGCCCCCCCCCCCCCCCCTCCCCCTCCGCCTCCCTCCACCCCCTACAACCTAGTCCACTTGTCCTCTAGACTTAAGCATCCAGCAGATTGCGTCAGGCACCCACCCGCTCCCTACCTCATCCTCCCCGCTTGGCCCCGGGGGGGGACTGCAAGGCTTGCCACTGTCCCATCTTAAAGTTGGTGCGTGCATGATCATGATCTTTATGATGAGAGAGAGAGAGAGAGAGAGAGAGAGAGAGAGAGAGAGAGAGAGAGAGAGAGAGAGTAGGTGAGACAAACAGCCAAACAGACAGACAGAGATTTGGAGATACTTTTTGCCTTGTAGGTATGTCCTGTTTATGTTTACTAATCGTATTGTCGTAATAGTTCCCCCCACCAGCTCGCCCCACTTCCACCACCATACCACACCACTACCCCTCACCCAACATCCAACCTCAATCCCACAAACTCATTTTCCCTTTTCCCCTCTTCCCCTCCCCCCCCCCCCCCCCCCCATCCCAGCAATCCCTATCTCCCTCCTTTCACATTCCAAAAAAAAAAAAAAAAAATCAGAGATGGACTTAATGAGGTGAACTTCTACGGAGAAGCTTGGGCGGGAGACAGAATCGACGAGGCACACAAAGGATGGTGCCCGCGTGCTGAGGTTTCAAGAACTAAACGGCAGCTGAGTCCGTTCACAAACTAGTCAACGCACAAACCGGTCGATTCACAAACCAGTCGATTCACAAACCAGTCGATTCACAAACCAGTCGATTCACAAACCAGTCGATTCACAAACCAGTCGATTCACAAACCAGTCCATTCACAAACCAGTCGATTCACAAACCAGTCCATTCACAAACCAGTCCATTCACACAAACCAGATTCACAAACCAGTCGATTCACAAACCAGTCGATCACAAACCGAGTCGATTCACAAACCAGTCGATTCACAAACCAGTCCATTCACAAACCAGTCCATTCACAAACCAGTCCATTCACAAACCAGTCCATTCACAAACCAGTCGATTCACAAACCAGTCAATTCACAAACACAGTCGATTCACAAACCAGTCAATTCACAAACCAGTCGATTCACAAACCAGTCAATTCACAAACCAGTCGATTCACAAACCAGTCAATGGAAGCGGACGTGCGAAAGGACTCCGAGCTCGTGAATGAAGAAACTGACACGCCAACTTATTCATTTATTGTCTGCCGTTATCGTCTGCTGCTGGCTTTGTCTCTCATCTCCTCCGTCTGCCCCTGCCACCTTGAAGTCTGGGAGTTGCCGCGTCCCAAACTCCCACCTTCCGTAGAGACTGAGCTTCGGCTTAACGGACGAGAGAGAGAGAGAGAGAGAGAGAGAGAGAGAGAGAGAGAGAGAGAGAGAGTGCTATTATGTCTATCTAAACCATTCAATATGATTTTTCTTTTAAGTGAGCATATCGATCTATTTGCGTGTAGCTAAACGCAAGTGGCAGAAAAGGCAAACGAAATAGATTGATATGTTTACGTCTCAATATACGTGATGTTATCCCTTCCTTTCTCCTTCTTCAGACTTGACAAAGAGAGGGATCAAGCTCAGTCCGATAGATTCAGAGATAGGACGCAGGTCGGGGTCATCAGTATCTACATGTCTATCCAGGACCTGCAACGCAAGGCAACACACACACACACACACACACACACACACACACACACACACACACGCGCGCGCGCGCGTGCGCGCACGCACGCACACAAATACACACGCACATGCACGCTCACACATTCACGTACGCATTCACAGGCACACATCTCACACACACACACACACACACACACACACACACACACACACACACACACACGTACACATAAACTCACACACACACACACACACACACACACACACACACGCACGCACGCACGCACGACCGCACGAACGCACGCACGCACACACACACACACACACACACACACGCACACACACACACACACACACACACACACACACACACAGGGAAGCTCAGAGGACGACTGGCGGGTCTGCAATGCGACCAGCACTACGGATCGGTTATCTTCACTGATCTCTCAGACATGGAGATCGCCCCTCCACCACCACCCCCCCCTCCCACCCACCCCCTAACCCCCCACCACCCACAAACACAAACACCCCCAAAAACAGGGATCCGCAGGAAGAAACATCTCCTCTATCAGCCTCTGTCTCTCTGTAGTCTCTTTTCTGGCTCCTCATTCCTCTTTACGCTTCCAGCCCCATTTCCTTAACACACACACCCCCCCCCCCAATGTTCCATCACACACCCCCCAACCCCACCACTATCCTCTCTCACCTGATTCCTATGGATATCAAACTATCCCTCCATCTGTCATGTAGATCCAGGGAAGACGGCTCTGTCTTCTTCGCCTTCTCTGCATGAACGCCTGAAGAAGCAGCAGATTAAGAGATTCGGGTGGGAAAAGAAAGTGTGAGACCAGAGAAATGGAAGAGAGTGGAAAAAAAAAAAAAAAAAAACTTTCGAACAAAGAGAGAAAAGAGAGAGAACTGTTTTATTGAGACAAAAAAAAAACATGAATAAAAAAACGTCAAGAGGGAGAGAGAGAGACAGATAAACTAGCCAAACTGGAGTGACGGGAGAGATCATTTGGGGACAGACAAAGAGAGACAGACAGACAGACAGACAGACAGAGACAGAGACAAAAATTGTCATAAACTGCTAAACTGGTGTGTTCTGTTTCCCACTATGTGTGTCTCTTACTCTGATTGCGGGCATGTGCACGTGCGTCTGTATGCGTGGCGTGGGTGTGTGTATGGTACTCCCATTCTATCTGTCCCTCCGCCCCCCGCCCCCCCCCTCTCTCTCTCTCTCTCTCTCTCTCTCTCTCTCTCTCTCTCTCTGTCTGTTTTTATGTGTGTGCGTGCAAACATGTAGTTAACTCTGTGTGGGGGGAGGAGAGCCAAAACAACGTTCGCACACAATTCATGGCTCTGTACCCGTCGTTCCCACCCCTCCCATTCGGTCCGTCACCCTAAGCGAGGCCTTGCCCTGTTAAACACCCACCCTTCACAAGGAACAGCGCACCCAGCTCAATTTATCGCCCCATCCCGGCAACCCCACTCTTTCCTGCCTCCATTGATTCACTCTGGCACTGACTGCCCCACGCAGTAGACCCTGCCACTTGCCGTTGATAAACTCCCCAACCTTCTCCGCCCCCGTTCGTTGCTCTTGAACGTTTTTCCCCCCAACGGTGTTTCTGGCACTCGTTAGGATTAGGCCAGCATTAGGATATTGCCACTAAGGGCTTCAACAGCCAGCTGTCGATCAACGGACTCTTAGATGATGGGGCAGGGGTGGGAAGGCGGTCGTTTGGGACTGAACAGAGTGGGGAGGTTTGATAGATGGCACTGGAACGGAGAAAACAGACCTAGATTTTGATGAGAGAAAGCTCGACTGATCTTGGGCATCAAATGGTCAGACTTGATACCAAATGAAGACGTCAGGGAGAGGTCCAGACAGCTCCCCGTGTCAACCCACCCTCGTCTGCAGACGGCGCCTCCGCTGGCTGGGTCATGTCTTAAGATTACCCTCTTCAAGACCTGCACACACCGAGCCATTAAATGGACCCCGGCAGGTCAGAGAAGAGGACGACCCAGGATGAGCTGGCGACAGACAGTGGAGAGAGACCTCAGACTCGTTGACAGAGGATGGAGTGACACTACCAGACTGGGCTGAGCACCGTGCACAGTGGAGCGCCTTGACTGCCTCATGCGTCGCAAGACGCGGGAGCATCTAAGTAAAGCTCGACTGGCTGACACGTTGGTATAGTTACAGCTTTTGAAAAGTAGACATGACATCTGTCATGGTGTTAATAGTAGTGAATTTTTTTTTAATCAGTTACTGCATTGCTGGCTGCAGATTGTGAGGTCAGAGGTTCACCTCCCCTCAGATGCAGTTGTTCGTCCTGGCTGTCTTCCACCCAGAGTTGAGAGCGTTGTCTTCATCAAACTCAGTCTTGATCCTACCTGTCGAAGACGGAATGTGTCAGCTATGGCGCAGTTTCTGGGGATACACACAAGCATCAACGATTATGGGTAACTTGGCACTGACTGCTTATTGTACATTGCCGGTGCCGGCATTCCATAAGACAAGCCAGGGTGTGACTGTGCGTGCACAGAAAGCTGGAATCAGCTGTTTGATGGTGAGGCCACTGAGGCTGCACAGAAGAGACAGAAAAGAACGACAGTGTTTATCGAGCATCCTTGACGACTTGGTCTCTCCCTGCTATATTTTCATATGATCATTATTATAGAGGCAAACTTGAAGCAGGGTGAGGTTGAAAAGAAACTAAATAACACCCTGTATCTAGATTCATTCTTCTAATGCCGAATCATCAGGTCAAAAGCCATGTGAGGTAAAAAAAAAAATCATTGCAGAGAGTTTTTTTATATATTGGTAGGCACAACAAACTAAACTCTCTCTCTCTCTCTCTCTCTCTCTCTCTCTCTCTCTCTCTCTCTCTCTCTCTCTCTCTCTCTCTCTCATCATTGCAGAGATATTTTAGAATTTGATAGACGCACAAAAAAAAAACTGAACTAAACTCAACTCAGCTCTCTCTCTCTCTCTCTCTCTCTCTCTCTCTCTCTCTCTCTCTCTCTCTCTCTCTGTGCGCACAATTTTGCACAATTCATGACTCTGCCTTCGTTCCGGTATGCCTGCTTTATCCATCACCCAACAAACCACCCACCCACCCACCCGCCGCCCCCTCGTCCTTCCCTGTTTTCGATCCCATTTCAGACTCACCCTTAACCAGTAGCAGTGCCTACTTTATGACCTGCCTGCGCGTCCCCTCCCTCTCCTGCCTCCAGCGCAATTCTCGGGCCGTCCCTAGAAACTGAATTACACCACGTAGCCCCCCCATACACCACTCCAGCCGTTCCAGCTGTTTTCTCTTCTCGGTCAGTTCCGTTCAAACCTTGCTTAGAACTCCCCTAAAGCCTCGGTTAGTCTGTACAAAGCAGAGGTCCTCAGAGCTGAACGTTTTGGCACTACGCTGCCACTTCACCGGGACCGCAAAGGCAAGGAGGCGTTTAGGGAGAATGAATCCAGTCCCACGTGTTCAGGTGGATATCTGGAAAGGACGTAAATCTGAATCGTGCTAATAAAATGCTGGACTGGGTTGCTGGTCATTACAGGGGAATTATTTACAAGTCAACATCTTTTTTTTTTTTTTTGCAAATTTGGGGGATAGAAAAAAAGATTCAGTTATCACTAACAAGCAAGTATATAAACCACCTCTAACCTAGCTATGCTAATGAGTAGGCGTACGCGGGGGAGGTGAGAAGGTCTGACATATGCTGTGTCTTGTCCGTACAAAAAAAATGACAGTTGCGTGAATAAGAGAAGAAAACAAACCGACAGCAGTGAGATGGCAGGGGCCGTTTCAATTTCATTACATTACGCATTGTATTCCCACCTCTTGGGATGCTGCACAAGAAATGTCCCCTTTCGTGCCACTATCTTCGACTCTGCCTCCGTAGTTTCCTTCAACGTGATTTACCATTTTCCCCTCTGACTAATTAATCTGTCTTTGTTGTGGCAAGTCTCTTTTCGCTTTTTTACGATGTCTAACGCGTTACCTTTAACATGAAATGTGGACTGGATGGCGATAGGTTAGTAACCAGAACAGGCGCTGCACTAGCGGTCCAGTCTATTCTATCATTTTACTAGCCTTGTGTGTGAGCGTGCGTGCGTGCGTGCGTGCGTGCGTGCGTGCGTGCGTGCGTGCGTGTGCGTGCGTGTGTGTGTGTGTGTGTGTGTGTGTGTTGTTGTTTCTTCTTCTTCTTCTTCTTTCTTTCTCTTCTTCTTCTTCTTCTTGTTGTTGATGATGATGATGATGATGATGATGATGATGATGATGATGATATTCTTGTGTTGGGAGAACACAGATATGTAAGTGTACATGTTTTCTGTTCTGCTATGAGAGTAATCTCTTCCGATACTGCGTGCTGACAGTGGTTATGGTCCCGTGGCTTATGACCACGTCAGAAACAAACAAAAGCAATGACAGTCAGTCGCTTCAATCAATTTCAATCAGGTAGTCAACAAAAGCCGAGCCTACTAGACAACCAGGATCTGTCCCGTTTTACGTTGTAGATCATTACATAAGCAAACTTTTGATAGTGTGTGTCTGTGGTGTGTGTGTGTGTGTGTGTGTGTGTGTGTGTGTGTGTGTGTGTGTGTGTGTGTGTGTGTGTGTGTGTGCGTGCGTGCGTGTGTGTGTGTGTGTGTGTGTGTGTGTGTGTGTGTGTGTGTGTGTGTGTGTGTGTGTGTGTGTGTGTGTGTGTGTGTGTGTGTTTGTGTGTGTGTGAGCACGCGCGCACGCGCACGTGCACGTGTATGTTTTTAGTTATATATAGCCCAGTTGAATACCGCGTTTTATCTTTATGATGCTAAAATCGCCAGCTTAAAATCTATCCATAGCAGAAATAAGATAATATATAAGACTTTGAATGGCAGTAAACACAAAGAAACGCACAAAACTGAAAAAAGATTTACTCTCTCTCTCTCTCTCCTCTCTCTCTCTCTCTCTCTCTCTCTCTCTCTCTCTCTCTCTCTCTCTCTCTCCTAATTCGTGACTCTTCACACATTGCAGCCAGACTACTCCAACTGGCAACAGGAGAAATCCCACTCACTTCCCTTGCCCCCCACCCTCCTCCCCTCACTACTTCTTTCCACCGAGTCCCTGCCCGCCGCCACTCATTTCAAAGCTCCCTGAAGAAGTAGCATGGCCAGTTAAAGCTCCCCGAAGAAGTAGCACGACCGGCCAGTTAAAGCTCCCTGAAGAAGTAGCACGGCCAGTCAAAGCTCCCTGAAGAGATAGATCGGCCACTTAAAGCTCCCTAAAGAAGTAGTAGCACGTCAGTTAAAAACTCCCTGAAGAAGTAGCACGGCCGGCCAGTTAAAGCTCCCTGAAGAAGTGGCATGGCCACTTAAAGCTCCCTGAAGAAGTAGCACGGCCACTAAAGCTCCCTGAAGCACGCCCACTTAAAGCTCCCTGAAGATGTAGCACGGCCGGCCAGTAAAGCTCCCTGAAGAAGTAGCACGGCCACTTAAAGCTCCCTGAAGAAGTAGCACGGCCAGTCGAAGCTCCCTAAGAAGTTTAAAGCTCCCTGAAAAGTAGCACGCTCCCTGAAGAAGTAGCACGGCCACTTAAAGCTCCCTGAAGAAGTAGCACGGCCACTCGAAAGCTCCCTAAGAAGTAGCATGGCCAGTCAAAGCGGCCACTTAAAGCTCCCAGAAGAAGTAGTAAGAAGGCACGGCCACTTAAAACTCTCCCTAAAGAAGTAGCACGGCCACTTAAAGCTCCCTGAAGAAGTAGCACGGCCAGTTAAAGCTCCCTGAAGAAGTAGCACGGCCACTTAAGCTCCCTGAAGAAGTAGCACGGCCAGTCAAAGCTCCCTGAAGAAGTAGCACGCCCACTTAAAGCTCCCTGAAGAAGTAACACGGCCAGTCAAAGCTCCCTGAAGAAGTAGCACAGACACTTAAAGCTCCCTGAAGAAGTAGCAAGGCCACTTTAAAGCTCCCTCAAGAAGTAGCACGGCCAGTTAAAGCTCCCTGAAGAAGTAGCATGGCCAGTTCAAGTCCCTGAAGAAGTAGAACGGCCAGTTAAAGCTCCCTGAAGGGGTAGCACGGCCAGTCAAAGCTCCCTGAAGAAGTAGCACAGCCAGTCAAAGCTCCCTGAAGAAGTAGCACGGCCACTTAAAGCTCTCTGAAGAAATAGCACGGCCAGTTAAAAGCTCCCTGAAGAAGTAGCACGGCCGGTTAAAAGCTCCTGGAGAAGTAGCACGGCCAAGTTGTCGTCGATCTTGCCAACCCCTGCAGCGCCTTTTCCGTCTGCGCTGACTAACGTCTTCACCTGCCTCAGGCATTTAGATCCTGATCCTGACTTCGACAGTAACCTTCCCGGGCCTTTGTTCACCGTTCGCTGCTCTAGGCCAGATCTTCCCAACATTTTTATTTCGGGGGGGGGGGGGGGGGGGGGGGGGGGGGTATGTGTGTGTTCATAAATCTTGAATGAATGCAGCGTTAGTCTTGCCGTTCAGGCCTCCAGCAACAAGCTGCCACTTCACTGGGGCCAAATGGACTGGGGCTGGCAGAGATTGCGGCGGATGGGGGGGGGGGGGGGGGGGGGGGGGGGGGGGGGGCATTGTTCAAGGAATCGATCTGGTGAAGTGTGTTTCGACAGAACAGGAACGAAGGGCATGATCCTGGATTCTGCTCGTAAAATGATTCATCCGTCAGGTGATCTTCGGTGGAAAGTGATCTGAAGATTCGAAATTGGCTGTGATGTTTGAGATGGAAATGTGAAAGATGATCAAATTTTCATCAAAAATGTGAGGCAAGGTTTTGTGTGGAGAGCGTTTTCAAATGGCCAAGCTAGAGAAACGGGTAATTGAAAGAATCATACCTTGCATAGTCTAAGTTGATTTGAGGAGAACTCGTCAATTCAATATCTGTTTTTTGACACAGATGAAATTATAGGCAATTCTCTCTCTCTCTCTCTCTCTCTCTCTCTCTCTCTCTCTCTCTCTCTCTCATCCCCACTCCCACTCCGTCTACCATCCCTTTTCTCCTCCCCCTACCTACCATTCTCTCTTCCCCACCCTCCTCTGACCTCTCTCTGTGTAGCTTCGTTTTGTCTGTTTGTAAGTTTCCTTCTGTTTTACCATCCCCCATCTCCGTACTTTTATGAATAGTTTGCTTATCATTGTAGAATTAGATTACCATGTTGCTATGTTGAATTGTCAGCATGAATGATAGGTGTTGAAATAATGTATGCATGACAAGGACAGATTGTAAGACCAGGCTTTGGCCTAACATCCTCATCCTTGTGTATTAAAGATCAATCAGTCAGT
>JADBJO010005079.1:130000-135000 GCA_016801955.1 Conus betulinus | reverse complement strand
GTGTGTGTGTGTGTGTGTGTGTGTGTGTGTGTGTGAGTGCGTGTGTACATGCGTGTGAGGGAGAGAGAGAGAGAATGCGCGTGAGAGAGAGTTTGTATGTAAGTGTGTGTGTGTATGTGTGCGTCTGTCTGTCTGTGTGCGTGAGAGAGAGAGACAAAGAGAGAGAGAGTGTGTGAGAGAGAGAGAGAGAGAGAGAGAGAGAGAGAGTTTGTGTTTGAGTGTGTGTGTATGCATGTGTCCGTTTATGTGTGTGTGTGAGAGAGAGAGTGAGTGAGTGAGTTTGTGTGTGTGTGTGCGTGTGTGTGTGTGGGGGTGTGTGTGTGTGCATGTGTGTTGTGTGTGTGTGTGTGTGTGTGTGTGTGTGTGTGTGTGTGTGTGTGTGTGTGTGTGTTTGGGATGGGAGAGTATGTGCCATATTCATATTCGTGGGTGTATTTCAGCGATGTGTAGATCATGCTTGGATGTTTGCCTTTGCTTCTGTCATTGTGTGTGTGTGTGTGCGCGCGCGCACGTACACGTGCGCGCGCGTGTATATGTGTGTGTGTGCGTGTGTGTTTGTGTGTGTGTGTGTGGTGGGGGATGGGCGAGCACGTGCCATATTCATATTCATGTGTGTATTTCAGCAATGTGGAGATCGTGCTTGGATGTTTGCCTTTGCCTCTTTCAGTGTGTGTGTGTGTGTGTGTGTGTGTGTGTGTGTGTGTGTGTGTGTGTGTGTGTGTGTGTATGTGTGTGTGTGTGTGTGTGTGTGTGTGTGTGTGTGTGTGTGTGTATGTATGTGTGTGTGTGTGTGTGTGTGTGTGTGTGTGTGTGTGTGTGTGTGTGTGTGTGTGTGTTGTTTGGGATGGGAGAGTATGTGTTATATTCATATTCATGTGTGTTTTTCAGCAATGTGGAGGTCGTGCTTGGATGTTTGCCTTTGCCTCTTTCATCATTGTGTGTGTGTGGGGGGGGGGGAGGGGGGAGGGGTGTGTGTGTGTGTGTGTGTGTGTGTGTGTGTGTGTGTGTGTGTGTGTGTGTGTGTGTGTGTGTAGCCTCCAGCCTCCCTTGCCACACATATGTCATTTTACATTATTTCATTTCATTCATGAATAAGTTGAAATGATCATATTTAATGTTAATTCATAAATTCAAACGGTGATTGCCAGTCTGTGTTGATTGGTACGATTTAGGTATATAGAAATGTTTCAGCAGTGATCCTGGTGGTTTACGTATAATGAAATAGTGTACACGTTTTCACCTATATGGTAGTTTTTTTGTTTTTTTTTTTTTTAATCCAACATTTGGAGATTACAGATGCGCAAAAAGAGGACAGTGCGCAGAGTCAACACATCAACAGCATCTCCGTAAGTCGCACCCACAAACACCTGACTCGCAAAACAAAACAGAGAAAAAAAGGAAAAATACATCAAAGCCACAAAGAATCAAAGAAACAAACAAACAAAGAAACAAACAAACAAACAAACAAACAAGTCAAGCACAATACAATTTCAACAACATCTGTCTGCACGTAATTTCCTTTCTGATGTAACGTAAGGGCATAATATGCAGTACAGCATGATACAACTCAGTACAATAAAAAAAATACAATCAATCCAAAACAATCTGTTCAGTGGAGTGCTCCTTTGTTAATACTATAAAAACCGGCCCGGACACCAGATCTTCACACAATATTGGTTCAACCTTTAGGTAACTTCAGCTCAAAACATCCTAAAAACTTGACCTTAAGCTAAAGCTAAAACCTGTCCTTTTTTCAGAATGTCAATTTAAATCCATGCCATGCTTCTACTTTATTGACCGACCGATCTTGACATAATTTCTTAATAGCCTTAAACTGACCTTAGTTTTATCTTGAATCTCATCCTTTTTCTTAATATGAAGAAGACCTGAAACTGATTTTTGTTCTAAGTAAGTTTTTTTCTTCTTCTTCTTCTTCTTCTTTTTTTTTTTTTTCGTTTTTATTTTTATGATTGTGACTCAGGATCCTAGTTACCCTTATTCAGTGTTCTAATAAATGTGTGTACTGACTCCATTTTTGTTCAAAATCAAAGCGTTTCATTTCCAGATTATGGGAGTATTTTTCCATTTGATATCTTAATTTTAATTCTTTGAAGAATGTTTGCACTGATGGTCTTATTTTGTTCATTCTGCATTTATATATGTAGAATTTTCCCAGTAGAATTATAAGGTCAAGAATTTCATCTGTTTTTGTGTTGTCTTCAATGCCGAAGAGAATCAGTTCGATGTTAAATGACAACCTGTGACACGTTGCACATTTTTCTCTCAGAATTAGTTGTAGCTCTATCCAAAAAGAACGAGAAAAAGTCACAGTTATATAGATAGTGTTGCATGGTATCTTTTTCTTGGTTACAAAAGTTGCACATGTCACTGTTAACTATTCCCATCTTCTTTAAAACGGTATTTGTCACTAAAATTCTGTAACATATTCTGAGTGAAACCACTTTAGTTTTATTTCCGATATTCTCTTAACTTTTTTTAAAACCTTTTCCCAGTCAACTGGTATACTAAGTTTTTCTTCCCAGTGCACAAAAGGTTTAATATTTAGAAATTCTATTTTATTAAGTAGGATATCATAGTACCTTTTAGTTCCTTTGGATACACAGATTATCGAATGTATTGCCTTTGTACAGGAATCGCCTACACTATCGTTAATGACAATTTGTCTTGTTCTTTTATACTGTTTAACTGTTTAACTCATGTATTCTAAGAAATTTACTTTGCTATTGATCTTGTGTGAGAAAGCTCTGTAACTTAAGAATCTCCATTGCTGTCTACAAGATCTTTGACGAATACAACATTCCTCTGTGCCCAGTCTTTGTAATAAAAGACTTCCTTCGCAATTTTAAATTTATATCATTATAACCTATATGGTAGTTTTGTTTGTTTGTTTTGTTTGTTTGTTTTGCTTTGCTTCTTTTTTCAATTTAATCACGGGGTTGTTTTCTTTCTTCTTTCTTTCTTTGTTTTTTTTGGCTTGCTAATTTCATAGAAATGCACACACTCAAAAGAAATAAGACCTTTACTTAAGCGGTTTTTTATTCGGATAAAACACGTAACCGTGCAATCGCAAAATACCTAGCATTAACACGTATATTTTGAAATGTAGTCATCTGAAACAGATATGCACACACTGGAAAAAGCGTAACGCTTTACCTGAGCATGAAGCATCGCTAGAGTGTCCATGCTTGGACTGCCACGTCTGTACAGGTCTATGACAGAGACACTGACGCTGACTGACACTGACACCTTTTTCTTTATTCGGCATAAGCTTTTCACAGCCGTAGTGCCAAGGGGGAACAATTCACGAAATAGCGGTATACTATCAGCGTCGAGTAAAGAGAAAATAGTCGTGCACATCCACTCAAAACACGCGAGAGCACGCGCGCGCGCGCGCCCTCTTACACGTAGACTTCAACCACGAACAATTTCCAGTCTAGGGTAAACACTCCACAAAGAGAGAGAGAGAGAGAGAGAGAGAGAGAGAGAGAGAGAGAGAGAGAGAGAGAGAGAGAGAGGAGAGACAGACAGACAGACAGACAGACAGACAGACAGAGAAGTCTGATAAATCTTTTTGTCTATTTTTCCTCTCATTTCATTTTTATCTGTCGGAGAACACAACGTGTGTGGAGTATAATATTCTCTTGTTGTTGTTGTTGCTTTGAATTCTTTCGTGTTCCTTACCTATTTATCCCAGTTTTAATTTTCAAATGCCACTGAAAATTGCACTGCGTATGGGCATGCTATTTCTTTATTGTTGTTATCGTTAGTGCTGCTGTTGTTGTTGTTTGTTACCGTTTACATTGGTGTGTGTGTGTGTGTGTGTGTGTGTGTGTGTGTGTGTGTGTGTGTGTGTGTGTAGGTGTGTGTGTGTGTGTGTGTGTGTATGAGCTCGCGCGCGCGCGTGCGCGTGCGTGCGTGTGCGTGTGCGTGCGTGCGTGCGTGCGTGCGTGCGTGCGTGCGTGCGTGCGTGCGTGGCGTGTGTGTGTGTGTGTGTGTGTGTGTGTGTGTGGTGTGTGCGTGCGTGCGCGCGCACGCGCGCGCTCGTGTGTTTGCGTGTATGTGCGCGTGCGTGCGTGTGTGGGTAGGTCTGGGTGTATGCATGAATGTGTACGTTTAATTGCTTTATTTGTATTTGTTTGCTTCACTCTTGATATTGCTCGTTTCTCAGCTGTCGTTGCCGCTGTTGTTGTGGTGGTGGTGGGATCCAAATCGTAAACATCTCATCATGTTTTTAGCATGCGTTGTATCATTTCATTTGAGGCTAGTGGAACAATAATGGCAACTATGAAAAAACGGCACACAAAGCCAACACTTCTGCCTTAGTAAAATAAAGAATCACTGCCAGTGTAATTATCCCCCCGTCACTATATATATATATCGACGAAACAGGTCGGGGCGGGGGGGGGAGGGGGGGGGGGGGGGGTCAAGTGCAGGCTAACAATTCTTCCCCACGACACCTACCTCCATCCCACTACCTTCCATTCCCCGAAGAAAGAAATAGACCAAAACAAACCAAAAAAAAAATCTGAAAAAATAACCTAGCATAAAAAAAAAGGCTTTAAAATAGTCTCATACAAAGAAAAGAATCTGATAAAGCCAGGCCCCAGAATACACAACGGAAACAAAAAACAAAAGAACTATGTGATAATGTCATTTCCAAGACCACTTGATTTGACCTGCTCCTCCTCCCCTCTTCCCTCCTCACCCCCAACAGAGCCAGCGGCCATGTGAGTCAAGGGCCGAAGTGCATTCCTGTCTGTGTTTACGACGGCATAAACAACACGATAAAATAATCCGTCACAAGAGAGAGAGAGAGAGAGAGAGAGAGGAGAGAGAGAGAGAGAGAGAGAGAGAGAGAGAGAGAAAGAGTTAAGAGAAAGCGACAGACAGACGGATAGAAAGAAAGCGAGACAGAGACAGGCAGACGAAGGAGACCAGACAGAGAGACAAACAGACAGCGAGAGAAAAGAAAAAAAGAG
>JADBJO010005079.1:122500-125000 GCA_016801955.1 Conus betulinus | reverse complement strand
TTGCAGGCGACTCTCTCACGCCTCGCTGACGTCGTGGCATTACGAATGGAAGCGGGCGGGAAGACTGCTGGATGTACAGCCTTGGCATGAAGTTTCAGGCCGGACTGACATCTCATAACATCAGTCGTATCATCCGCATCCCTTCGACCCCATCACACAAAAAAAAAAAAATTCTAAAATCCTGTGTCCTACCATGCCCTGCTCTTGTAAGTGACCTGGTCTCATTTTCCATGTCCCTGCCCATGGTCCGTTTGTGTCACTGTGGTCACTGTTGGAAAGTTCACATGCACTCTCCTTGAATGCAGATGGGTGGCGTCTAGCCGAGGATGTTCGCTTTGCTGATTCTGCGATCAAGCATACATTGTGAACAGTGGAGTTCCAGCAGACAATGTCCTTTCTATGCTGGATCAGGACAGACAACTCTGAGTGGCCGACTGCTTTCCTATGAACTGTTTCTTGCAGAGACAGCTTCTCTCTCGTCAACATACACAAAAACTTTCTCTCCCCCCTCTCTCTCTCTCTCTCTCTCTCTCTCTCTCTCTCTCTCTCTCTCTCTCTCTCTTAGTCATAAGGCTTCACGCTATTTCAGCATGTACTTACTTTGTTTATCCCCACTTTCTTTTCTTACCCAACTCCCACCAAATGTCCTCCCTCCAGGCCCTTCCCTCCACCACTCCTCTCCCCTATATCAAAGCGCCCTGAAGAGGCAGCGCAGCCAGATCATCACCCAGCTTGCCCCCCCCCCACCCCCCCCCCCCCCCCCCCCCCCCCCCCCTGCGGCAGCGTCATTTCCGTCTACGCTCATTTAAGTCTCAGCTGCCTCAGGCATCAGATCCTGCCACTTCCCCTTCATAAACTTCCTGGGCCGTTCAGGACCGTTCGCTGCTTCAGGCCAATTCTTCCCACCCTTGTTTCTGGCGCTCATGAATCTCCCGTTAGCACAGAGGGTCTCGCCGTTCAGGCCCACAGCGGCAAGCTGTCACTTCCGTTTGGAATAAATGGACGTGGGACAAGAGAGACGAGGCCGGAAGGGTCATGAGAGAAGGCATCTATCCTAGTGAACTGTATTTAGACTTTTCTGGAATAATGAGGGGTATCATCCCGGCTTCTGCTGATTAAACGCGCTTCATTCGTCAGCTGATCACTGGTGGGAAGTGAACTGGAAAACTTAATGTTTGTCATGTTTGAGATGGAACGATGATCAATTGATCACCAACGCTTTTGAGAATGGGTTTTGTGTGGAGGGCAGTTTCGAATGGTCAGCTAGAAATGGGACATTGTCAGTAGGGTGTCATGTGCGCTTTAAAGGGGATTTTTTTTTTTCAACGTGCACATGACAGTTCAGCCATGAGAGAGATAAAATTAATGGCAACAAACATCGCGTATCAATGAACAAGAAAAAAAAAAAACATGTACGGTGCGACGGTGCGACTCTCTCTCTCTCTCTCTCTCTCTCTCTCTCTCTCTCTCTCTCTCTCTCTCCTAAAAAAGCCCAAATCACAGCAGTTTATCGCCCATGTGGCCAACCCCTTGAGTGTTGTGTCTCCTTACTAATTAACTCACGCTCCTTGCCACTCGTCAATCCCCAAGGACGCTGCTGCTCCTCGGTTCTCATGGCCCATTCTTACCAACAGAGGAGCCGATGGGGGATAGCGTTGTCTCCCTCCACCCACTGGAGTGCCATGCCGCGCGTAGTGAAGGCATTCACCTCTTCCTTCGGTCTGTTTGAATTTTATGCCTTCCTCCTGTTATGGGGTTGGCTATCTGTTCACCACACTTTACAGAGGATAGCATCAAATTGTTTAATTAAACAAACATCCAGGCAGTCAGCGTTGGGTTGACCTCCATTTTCAGCAGTTTCTGTATGTATGAAACGATGAGGACGGATGGTATCAAAGCGCCAGAAAAGTTGAGGAACAGAATCCTGCCGTAGGTGCCTGGTGTCGAGGTGTTGGTACAATTTACATAGCGGAGTCAGAATGGCATCATCTGTCCCCCTGTCCGTGGTGTAAGCAAACTGGAGGGGATCCTGGTGCTTTGCAGCGTCGCGCCTCAACACGCGATATGTAGCCTCAACACATGATCTGCAGGCCTCACACGGGATCTGCAGGCCTCAACACGTGATCTGCATGCCTCAACACGTCACCTGCGGGCCTCAACATGTGATCTGCAGGTTTCAACACGTGATCTGCACGCCTCAACACATCATCTGCAGACCTTGACAAGTGATCTGCAGGCCTCAACACGTATCTGCAGGCATTAGCAAGTGATCTGCAGGTCTCAAAAGGGATCTGCGGGCCTCAACAAGTGATCTGCGGGCCTCAACACAGGATCTGCAGGCAGGCTCAACAAGTGATCTGCAGGCCTCAACACAGGATCTGCAGGCCTCAACAAGTAATCTGCAGACCTACAAGTGATCTGCAGGTCTCAACACAGGATCTGCAGGCCTCAACAAGTGATCTGCAGACCTCAACAAGTGATCTGCAGGCCTCAACAAGAT
>JADBJO010005079.1:95000-107500 GCA_016801955.1 Conus betulinus | reverse complement strand
TTTCACTCCTATAGTTGTCTAGAAGACGTTTCGGAGGCTGTCATTCATCAGAACAACGCGCTGTTTCTATCTTTGTAGAGTGTTGCTGCAACCTGGATGACGCTGTTGTCAACACCACATGACTTCCAAGAAACCTTCACGCCTCACAGAGCAGGGAAATCACAAGCAGGGATGATGGCTCAGGGGGATTGTGAAGCTGGTGATTCCTTATCAACAGTCTCATAATCAAAGTCCATTTACACGCGTTCCTTCTCACCTGGAATCCTGCCTGTTCTTGTGCTAGGGTCGTTTCTTCCTCTCCTCTAAATTGGTTCAACGAAACCCTTAACATTTGTCAGCACCTTGATGACTGTTGGCCCTTCGAGTTTCAGTCGTTCTGCAGCCACATAGTCCACCACTGACGGTTTGCTTCCTTCCACCGTGAGCACAGCTTCCTCCCCTTCTCTTTGGAAACTCGGAGAGTTCCCTGATTTACTACTGCTGTCAATGCCATGGTCCATTCTGCTGTAGTCTGATTTTTAGCTAAAAAAAAAAAAAAAAAAAAAAAAAAAAAAAAAAAAAAACCTCTGGAAGAAAAGTCACGCCTCTGAACATATCCTGGACCAAATAACTCTCTCTGTCTCTCCACCGAATACGTAAAGTCTCTTCGACTTTAACAGGAACAGTATTTTGGAGGACACCCTATTCTGCATGTCTACCTTTTGTTAGGCCTGCCCTTTGCCGTGTGCTGAACCATACACGCGAGACTCATACTCACACTTCCGTCGCTGTGCATTAAAATGGAGCAGTGCCATCCTTCTGGCGGAAAAAGTCCTGAAGGAACACGGGGAACCTCGCAGCAGGCCTGCCAAATGCCTGGTTTGTGTTTCACCTAATTTCACTCGGCTGAAGTCCAATGACAGACTGAGAGGAGCGATAGTGAAGAGAGAGCATGCGCTCACACGCAGAGGGACACACACACACACACACACACACACACACACACACACACACACACACAGAGAGAGAGAGAGTGAGAGAGAGAGAGAGTACAAAGAGAGAATACAGAAGAGAATCAAAGGGAGGGGGGGGGGGAGGGGGGCCTGGTGGGGCATTTGAAAAGTGAAATTGCACATGTCTCTGCCTGCCAGTCAGACGACGTTCTCGTTTCTGGTACATTTTGACAAAAAAAAACATCTTTAATAAATGTCAGCGAACCGCCCAGAGAAACGTGGACAAACGAGTCACAAGACAACACACACAATGCGTTTCGACCTCTTAGGTCTTCATCAGGTGAAACAAAAACGAACAAAATAACGAAAATGCACTTAGCTTTGATCGCTTCAGATTGCTTCTGAGTTCAGCGCAAGGAAGAAGGCCTAAGAGGTCGAAACGCGTTGTGTCTTGTCTTGTGACTCGTTTGTCCACGTTTCTCTGGGCGGTTCGCTGACATTTATTTAAGATTCGTTTAGATTTCCGCCTGCAGTCGTTTCACTTTGCAACTAAAAAAAAAAACATCGCTGAACATAGATCAGAAAGATTCTTCTTTGACCTGACCTCTAACCCTTAAACCTCCACCGTACAGATAAGGTCCTAGCGGACTCAAAAGAGCATCTTACGCTGTATATCCTTAACTACATAATTTTCTTTCACTTAATTCGAAAATGTGCATAACACTCAAAGAGCTCTGATGTGGTACAAATATGTTGCCTTTGAAAATTAAACAAACAAACATAGGTTACAATGTGACTTCCCAGAAATAACCACATGGTTCCTACAGGACTCTTACATTTAATCTCTCTCTCTCTCTCTCTCTCTCTCTCTCTCTCTCTCTCTCTCTCTCTCTCTCTCTCTTTGGATTACGCAGTCAGGGTGGATTAATGCTGAACAGTCATTTCATGTTATATAATTGTCTAATTATTCATTGTTTATTCGACAATTTATCGTCCAAGTATTGTACCCCTTTAGAAGGGGCCATGGCCTATACTGAATAAACTTCCGCTTCCGTTTCTCTCTCTCTCTCTCTCTCTCTCTCTCTCTCTTTTTTTTTTTTTTTTTTTTCTTTTTCTCTCTCTCTCTCTCTCGGTTTTCGAACTGGCTTTTTTATCTTCGTTTCATCTTGTCATTATATACAACTATATTCAGCAAATAAATTCCAATCCAAGCCTTGATTGTTCCAGTTTTGTGACTGTGCCCCCCACCAACAATCGGTCGTCTAGGTCCTGCCTTTCCTTCCCGTTGCTTCTTCCGGCACGTGTAGGGGTGGCAGTGTCTGAGGGGGGAATCGCTGATAGGGAGAACAGAACTCCCTATCACGCTGAACGACAACACGACACAAGATGGTGCACGTGATTATGTTGTTTGCATGTACAGCAGGGGAGACAGGGAGGCTTGTGTGTGTGTGTGTGTGTGTGTGTGTGTGTGTGTGTGTGTGTGTGTGTGTGTGTGAAAGGAGGGAGAGGGGGAAGGGGGAAGACGATGCAGAAGAGGTGGGGAGAGGGGTGGGGGGTAGGCAATTTAAAAATGGATGTGTTTTGCAGCCAATGGGGAAGCCATCTCCTCCCGCTCTCATCCTTTGTCTTCCCTGTAATTTGACCTGCCTGCGACAGAGTGAGGGGTTTTTTTTTTTTTTCTTTCTTTCTTTCTTTTTGGTGGAGGGGGAGATTGGGGGGGGGGGGCGGCTTTGGCTATCCGTAATGTTGCTTTCAAAGTTTTGATCGTTGATTTTGATTTACGACTTATGACAGAGACTTATAAACTACGTTGCTCTCTCTCTCTCTCTCTCTCTCTCTCTCTCTCTCTCTCTCTCTCTCTCTCTCTCTCTCTCTCCTCCATATACAGACAATTTACTTCCTGCACTGTTGTTTTGAATTTCTGTTTAGCCTCAGGGCTGAGTGTAAAAAAAAAAAAGCACGCTTGTATGCTTATCTCATATCCCTGAATAAACAAAATTTCGTTCGTTCGTTCGTTCTCTCTCTCTCTCTCTCCTCTCTCTCTCTCTCTCTCTCTCTCTCTCTCTCCTCTCTCTCTCTCTCTCTCTCTCTGTATGTATATGTATGTCTCTCTCTCTCTCTCTTTCTCTGTCTCTCTGGCTGCCTCTCTCTCTCTCTCTCTCTCTCTCTCTCTCTCTCTCTCTCTCTCTGCCCATAACTAAAGTTTAACTGAGGTACGCTAATATAAATTACGTCCATACACTCCCTGTCTCTGCCTATAACTAAATAAATATTTGTCGATTTAAACGTCAGACGCATGTTCGAAAACCGATGTAAAATGTCACGGATATCGGGTTTTGTCTATCCAACCCTCCCCCATTTCCCCCTAAGTTTTCTTTTCTCCTTGTTGTTTTTTCATGCTGCCATGTATTTACACATGAATGTCTGTCTGTCTGTCTGTCTGTCTGTGTGTGTGTGTGTGTATGTGTGTGTCTGTGTCTGCGTCTGTGTCTGTGTGTGTGTGTGTGTGTGTGTGTGTGTGTGTGTACATGTAGCTTCTGTCTGTGTGTATGCGTATGTGCGTGCGTGCGTGCGCGCACGAGTGTGTGTGTGTGTGTGGTCATTTTCTTTTCTTTTTTTTCATTGCTCCTCCATTGTCTTATTTTTTGTCAGCATATGTGGATGGTTAATGGGAAGAGGGGCAGTGAAGGGGTCAAGAGAGGGTGTTGTGATGAACTGTCTGTCTGTCTGTCTGTCTGCCTGAGAGTGTGTGTGTGTGTGTGTGTGTGTGTGTGTGTGTGTGTGTGTGTGTGTGTGTGTGTGTGTGTTGCGTGTGCATAGGTCTTGTGTGTTTATGAGAGTGTGTGTGGGGTGTGTGTATGGATGTGTGTGTGTGTGTGTGTGTGTCTATCTGTCTGTCTGTCTGTCTGTCGTCTCTGTATCGGGGGGGGGGGGGGGGGCTGTGCATGTGCATGGTTTTGTGTGTGTACGTGCACGTGTGTGTGTGTACGTGTGCATGTGTGTGTATGTGTGTGTGTGAGTTTGTGTGTGTGTGTGTGTGTGTGTGTGTGTGTGTGTGTGTGTGTGTGTGTGTGTGTGTGTGTCCATTTGCGAACCTGCAAGTCTGTGCGCGAATGCGTATGCGAGTCGGTCACAAAGTGTCTTCTCAAACGTCCTGTTTCAACCGTCCAACCCTCCCTCCTCCCTCTCCCTCCTCCCGGCTTCTTTCCTCCCGCACTCCTCTCTTTCTCTAGCACCACACCACCATCACCATCACCACTCCCCACAGAGTCTGAGGTCCTCTCACACAGGAACGAAATGAAGCTGCAGAAGAAAACAGAGACAGAAGAAGAAGAAGAAGAAAGCTATGCTCCTCTCGCTTTGATCGAAGCTGTCAAAGCTTTAGACTGAACGGATGGAGAGCAAGCCAATGTTGAAGCAAACTCCAGATGCAAACATAATAAAGACGAACAAAGAAAGAAAAAAGAAAAAGTTAGAATAAAGACGAACAAAGAAAGAAAAAGTTAGATTTCAACTGGTTAAGGAGTTTTCTTTGTTGCCCACCACTCCCCCCCCCCCCCCCCCCCCCCACCCCCCCCCCCCCCCATCCCCACCCCTCCCTTGACCCATGCCATACCTGACTCTGAGGCAGCAGATCTCATGTTCGTTTCTGTTCCTATGCAAGCACGATCCCCCTGACCCTTCGTTTTCCTGTCGTTTGACTTTTCACTCCAAAATCCTTGTGCCCTACTAATGGCGTAGAAACACAAGTAATCCACAAAAAATCATACATCATTCTGCTGTTTTTGCTGACACAGGGCATTGAACTAATTTACTGACCCCAAATTCCGGGAGAAAATCATCTTTTTCACTTCAAAAAAAAAAAATTCTTTCATTGAGCCAGGGCGATTCTCATCTGTTCAAACTTTGGTGTTATTTCTTGACCTTTGCTGTAACCCTGAACTCTGACCTGTATAACACACACACACACACACACACACACAACACCTGCCGTATACTGAACCATTCACGTGAATCTCATGCTCACACTTCAGTCGCCGCGTATCAAAAACGGGAGTTCCATCTTTCTGGCCGAAAGTTCGAAGTAGTAAAAAAAAAAAAAAAAAAAAAAAAAATTTTTTAAAAAGAGGACGTAAGAGCAGGCCTGCGAAATGTCTGAAGGGATTTCGTGTTCGCATTACTTGACTCGGCTAATTTCCAACGACAGACAGACTTGAGAGAATCAATGGAGAACAGAGACAGAGCGAACATACACACACACACACACACACACACACACAGAGCGTGTTTCTTGATTTCTTTCTTATTCGGACGTACAGGTTTTCGGAGGGGATACTGAAGAGGGTTCACGGGACAGGAGTAGGGGCTGGCTGCAAACTCTGAGAGCGGAACTGCCCAACACTCCTATTGTTTGGTGCATGGGGACCAAGACACTAGCCGAATATAATTCACAAAGATTTCTTCTGTCACTTCTCTTGCTTTAACCTTCACCGTAGGTCTCGAGTCATAGTGGCCACTGAAAAAGTATTTGAAATGTTGCAGCTCATCAACTACATAGATTCTTTTTTTTTAATATAATCCAAAAAATGCGCAGAACTCTAATGCGGTAGAAGTGAGTTAGGTTTGACTGAAACATAAACAAACAGAAGAAAAAAAAAAAAAACTTGCTGTGTTTTGACTATCCATGGGTGACGACACTAGTCCCTCAGGATGCATATTTTTCAACGAGGAATATCGGCAATTATACTTGTCTGGACGACATTGGTCCCTTAGGTCACATACATTTAAGTCCCCCCCCCCTCACCCCTCTCTCTCTCTCTCTCTCTCTCTCTCTCTTACACTCTCTCTCTCTCTCTCCCTCCTCTCTTACACGAGTCTCTATCTCTCTCCCCACCTTCTCTCTTTCTTATGTGAGTCTCTCTCTCTCTCTCTCTCTCTCTCATCTCTCTCTCTCTCTCTCTCATGTGTGAATGTTTTGATCTTTCTGTTCTCTCTCTCTCTCTCTCTCTCTCTCTCTCTCTCTCTCTCTCTCACACCTCACACACACTCACACACCACACACACCACACTCTCACCACACCACACCACAACACACACTCACACACACACACACACACACACACACACACACACATACATACATACACACACAAACTGACTGACTGAAACCATTTACTGTCAGATTAACATAGTGTTGTACTGACAAAAACACAAAAACACACACACACGCACGCGCGCGCGCGCGCGCACACACACACACACACACACACACACACACACACACACACACACACACCACACACACACATACACACACACTCACCTGTGTGCACGTGACCCAGAAACGGAACACACCGTGGCTACGCCACTCGAGTCGCGCGGTCAGCTTGGAGGATCCAGTAAGAAGAAATGATACCATGAACCTGCACAACGGCCTTGAAACTGGCCCGACATGTGACTACATCGACAGTTCTGTCCCATCGCCGCCAACTGACATCGACCCACTCTGCACAAGTCTCGAGGCAGGATTCAGTACAAGTGTTTAAAAAAAAAAAAAAATTGCGTTGCCTACTCAAATGTGTTCAAAGGTGATTGAGAGACAAGCGCAGAGAAAAGTTGTTCTTGACCGCTCAAGTGAATCAGACTCATTCATCTGTGAATCGGACGATCTGGTGTTGGAGTGTCCCTGTCTGTACTCCTTGAGAACAGTGACAGTTGATTCTGGTTTGTAAAGTAAGATGGCAGACACGTGCTGACTGAGGAATGGACTAAACAAACTGACCCAATCTCCGCCGAGCAAAACGTGTTGACACAACTCAAACAACGCGTTGACATCCAGGCACGTGCTGCACGGAGACTGAAGACGCTACTCGGCCTGATCCTGGGACAGCCGGGGCTCACGCCTCGCACGGAATAACTCAGTTGGTAGAGCGCCGGACTCGTAACCTTGGTGATCCTGGGTTGCGGGTTCGAATCTCCGCCGGGGGTTTCGATACAGTGGGATTTTTCGCTCGGAGTTAACATTGGTTCTGACTCCATTTCCCATACAGTCCTTCGAATGAGACTATAAACCGAGGTTCCGTGTGTGAACGCACGCATAACATCTTGCGCACACGTAAAATCCCATCACCAACTTTCGGAAGAGAAGGCCCGTTTGGCCGTGTTGGTATGGATGACACGTTACACACACAGCATGCACCCTGCGTGAGAAATGGAAAGAATGAAGGAAGTAAGGAAATTGAGTGAACGATATTGAACGATACTGACTGGATGACACGGGAAACGACTGGATGAAGCGCCAGCTGGCAGCTCTTCAGTCGGCACTACCCAGGTAGGCAGCCCGTTGTGTAAACGAGTTGTTGATTTGTAAAGCGCTTAGAGCTTGGTCTCGAGCCGAGAATAGGCGCTATATAAGTAGTCATATCATCATCATCATCATCATCATCATCACGGAATCATCGTGACCAGCGCCTTACCAGTGACATGAAATATGTTAGAACTATGTTTTAAAAAAAAAAAAAAAAGAAAAAAAAAGGATAATTTTGTCTTGGTTTCTATGTCAGACGAAACGTGTACCGGGTTCAGTTTCATCATGATCGATTGAATGGTGTTCTAATGAAGCCGTGCTGACCTAAAGCGAAACATTATTTTGTTCGTTCTCTCTCTCTCCCTCTCTCTCTCTCTCTCTCTCTCTCTCTCTCATCTCTCTCCACCCACACACACACACACACACACACACACACACACACACGCACGCACGCACGCACACACACACACACACACACACACACACACACACACAGCGCACAAAAAACTCTTAGTGGCATGAATCGCCAATAATGGTCGAGTCGAGGGGCAGTGGGAGGCAGGTCACACAATGTATTCTTAACTATAAATAGTATTCATGGGTCTAATTGCAACCCTTGGTTTCTTTTCTTTTATTTGATGATAGTGGAATGATACAAATGGTGCAGGATTTTTTTTTCTTTGGCTTTTTTCGTCGTTTGTTGCTCTTTATTCAATTTTTATTCCAGGGATAAATTCAATGCCTTGGTTGTTACTAATTTGTTAATATGCCCACGCTGAATATACCAAACTCAGGTCCTGCCTCCCCTTGCCCTTACTTCGTCTACTCTGCTATTTCTGTGACAGTCATGGGTGGAAACACTAAACTTCTGTTACGTTGAACCCCTCCCCCAAAACACACACACACACACACACACCCACACACACACACACACACACACACACACACACATACACACACACACACACACACACACACACACACACACACACACACATACACACACACACACCACACACACACACACACACACACACACACACACACACACACACACACACACACACACACACACACACACACACACACACACACACACACACACACACACACACACACACACACACACACACACACACACACACACACACACACACACACACACACACACAGGCATTACAGGCGATTGTATGTGTCTGCCTCCCCTTGCCCTTACTTCGTCTACTCTGCTATTTCTAGTGACAGTCATGGGTGGAAACACTAAACTTTCTGTTACGTTGAACCCCTCCCCCCAAACACACACACACACACACACACACACACACACACACACACACATACACACACACACACACACACACACATACACATACACACACACACACACACACACACACACACACACACACACACACACACACACACACACACACACACACACACACACACACACACATACACACACACACACACACACACACACACACACACACACACACACACACACACACACACACACATACACACACACACACACACACACACACACACACACACACACACACACACACATACACACACACACACACACGGAGTGAGTTGCGATCAGCGCTAGCAGGCAGACGTGTTTTGGCTACACTGCAAATTTGTCCGGCGTTTTTTGTTAATTAGCGATTAACTGTGTTTCTTAAACAATAGCTATATTGACAACTGGATTCCTGTCAGCATGCCGACTTCGTCGGTACGTTTCGAGCTCCCTGTGGCCAGTTTTACTGGACTTGTCAGGCTTTTATGTGGAAGCGGGACCAAGGAGAGAGCTGCAACAAGGCGACTTTGTCGAGAGATACGAGTGAGAAGTTTGTCTGCAGTGTTTGTGCTGGTGTTTGTCACGGCATACCTGCTTCAATGTGGAGGACATTGAACCTCATCCTGGCCCTCCCAAAAAAACAGACAACACTGCATTCTCCTGCCAGAAAAAACGCTCAATTCTGCAAGTGACAACACTGCCGGTGATGTATCTTTGGTCGATGTCATGAATATGCTGACAAGTATGGACAGAAAGATTACAAACATTGAAGAAAAGATGACTACCTTTGATTCCAAGCTGAACGAAATGCAAACAGAGATTGGTGAAGTCCGCAGAGAAAATGAAGATCTGAAGGAAAGAGTGACAAATCTGGAGGGAAAACTTGAAGATCAAGAAAGTAGGGGACGACGGAAAAATCTGATTTTCTACGGCATCCCACCTGGGTGACGGAGGAACGGAGACGTATGCAGACTGTGAAGGGAAGGTGAAGAAAAAGTGCTGAAGGACAAGATGGGCATCCAGGAGGATGTCCCCATGGAACGCGCGCACACGCCTGAAGGGTGGGAAAGGCCCACGCCCCGTCATCGTTCGCTTCGAGAAGTTCAAGGACAAGGAGAGGGTGCTGTCCGAATGCAGGAAGCTGAAGGAGGAACGAACCTGTCTGTGTCAGAGGACTTCACACTGAAGGTGAGGGGAAAAGCGGCGCCAGCTGCTCCCTTTTCTAAGAGAAGCCAAATCTGCAAACAAGCGAGCCTTTCTGCGTTTCGACTCCTCCCTGTCATAGAAGGGTAAGCACTACATCTATCTCTATGACCCAGAAAACACAACAACTCCAAGTAAAAAAAACTGTAAACAAATGACGGGCTTGGCCGGCTTTCTCTCAATGCTCCTAAAGGGAGAGGATTTCCGATTGTACCCCCCCCAACCAACGGTGATGATCAACATTGTATGTGTGAATCAGTGAATACAAACAGTGTGTGACGGAGTGTTTAGCAAGTCTGGATACGCATACAGAATGCATTGATTTGACACACACAGCAGTCTGTGGCATCGCGTAACACTACGAGGGACAGTAACACATCTTTGTTCACTCAACCCACGTTAGAAAGTAAACAGAAGTCTGAGTTTCGTATATATGGCATGGAATGTTCAGGGTCTCTCTCTCAAAAGTTACATAGTGCTTCCTTTAAAATGTTCTGTTCAAGTTTCAAAGATTTTCTCTTTTTTCAGAGGTTTGGGGCATGCAAAACAAAGTGACATTGAAAACGCCTTTTTTCCAGACCATTCTGTTTTTTTTTTTTATCCACGCGTGCAAATTTTAAAAAAAGTGGGGTTGTTGTATGCATACATAAGCCTATTGCAAACAAAGTGGAACGACGATATTAAAGAAAGTTGAAGACTGTGTGTTCATTAATTTGAAAAAATCAATATTTCAAATACTCATTTTATATTATCGCTGCTTTTTTGTTTATGTTGCTCCAGAAATATTCTGTTATATATGAAGACAGCCCTTTTGAAGGCTTCGACACAAATGGACAGTAATATTTGTGATTTGATGCTATCCTACCCAGATTCTCATCTATTACTATGTGGTGATTTCAATGCGCGAACAGCAGAGCTTCCAGACACTGAGTTTTGTGATGAAGACAGACATGCTGCGCCTTTGGTTGAACTCCGTGATTTATTGTGTGATACTGTGCAGTCAACACGCAAATCGAAAGATAAGAGTACTAACAATTTTGGATTGAGACTTATTGAATTTCTGAAAGAAAATAACTTATTTTTTGTCAATGGACGAACAGAGGGGGATCGGGATGGTGAAATTACATGTGTTGCTAATCATGGAATGAGTGTGGTGGATTACTGTGTTGTATCAAAGTCTTTGTTTGATTTGTTAGCTGATTTCAAGGTTTTAGACAGGTCGGAATCAGACCACTTTCCAATTGTAACTATATTTTCCGGTACCGGTGGGGCTAAGGATAATGACCTAAATGACACTGAAGAAATTCACACAGAGGAATTGTCTACTTTCTTTTGGACCGATTCTTCTTTTGAATATATACGACAAAATCAGCATGTAATATATGACACACTTTCTTTCTGCTATGGAAAAAAGCACTGATGCAGGGTCAGATTATCTTGTTGATTTACTTCAGCGAGCAGCTGAAAAGGGCAAGCAAAACCAACTCAAACAAAAAATTCACGAACACAACCCTCGTGGTGGGACGAAGATTGCGAACAAGCAAAAGCTGAAAAGTATAGGCAGCTGAGACTGTGGCGATCCTCCAACAAACACAAGAAGATTTGGACCATTTTATTTACTTGAAAAAAAAAATTCAAAATCTTGCAAAAACAAAAGCAAGAAAAAGAGAACAATGAAATCTTGAAGGAGTTAAATGATGTTTGCTCTGAAAAAAACTCGAGGTCATTTTGGCAAAAAGTTAGATTTCTCACAGGTGCTAAAGCAACCCGCGCGCAAAACGTAATTGATGCATGCACATGGTTTCATTATTTTCGTGACCTTTTGAACCCTGATAACACAGTTGTTGACTCTGGTTTTCGGAATGAAGTTAATCAGGTTTTAGAAAGCCATACTCCTGATGACTGTGACCAGTGTCAGGCTGCACAGGATGATCTTGATAAAGCCGATCACAGAAGATGAAATCCGCCAGGCAATAAAGGCTATGAAGAAAGGTAAGGCTCCTGGACCTGATGGTGTACGGCCTGATGTGTTCCATGTTTTAAACAATGTTCTGGCAAAGTTTTTACATGTTTTTGTTCAATAGAGTCTTTGACAGTGGGCATTATCCAGAAAGTTGGACAAAGGGTTTGATTTTTCCACTGCACAAGAAGGGTGACCACAAAAAAATGCCGGAAACTATAGAGGAATTTCACTATTAAATGTTACTGGAAAATTGTATAGCAGCATTTTGAATAAGAGGTTATATGCTTTTTGTGAAAAGACAAGTAATATACCAGAAGCTCAAGCAGGTTTTAGAAAGGGATACAGTACAACTGACAATATATTCTCTCTGCAATCATTAATTCAGAAATATCTTACTAAAAGAGAGCGGCCGCTTCTACACTCTTTTCGTTGATTTTTCCAAGGCGTTTGATAGTATTGATAGAGCAAATCTGTTGTATATTCTTCTTCAGAAAGGAATCCATGGAAAGATGTTTCAAACACTCACAAATATGTACAAGCAAGTTATGGCGGCAAGTTAGATTCGGAAATAGCATTACAGAGTATTTTGAGTGTTTGTCAGGGGTAAGGCAAGGCTGCATTCTCAGCCCTTTGCTGTTTTCACTGTTTATATCTGAACTGCAAAATACACTAGTTACTGGTAACACAAGGGGGGATTGATGTGTTTTCAGATGAAACTGGCATTCTTTTATTGATGTATGCAGATGATATTGCCTTGCTTTCTGACTCTGTGACTGACCTCCAGAAGAA
>JADBJO010005079.1:87500-90000 GCA_016801955.1 Conus betulinus | reverse complement strand
ACAGAGAGTGCTCTCCCTGCGGTGATCAAAAACCTTCAGCTTGCCTGATAGGGGCATTGCGGAGTGCTCTCTGCGTTGAATGTCCCAAAGGCTCACAGAACACAAACCCTTCCTGGATTTCAGCATAAAGGACTGCAGTGGGCACGGCACCTCTGCCCCACTGCATATGGCCTGAGATCAAGGATTGTGGAGAGCCGTTCTCCTTCCACCAATCCTCCTACAACCAGCAATCATCGGCAAATAATAAAAGATCATTCTTCCGATGGCGGCTATGTAAATCCATGCGGTGGAAAATGTCGCGCTCGTTCGCTCCGCGCGCGCGCACACAACACTTACACACACACACACACACACACACACACACACACACACACACACACACACACACACACACACACCAAGCTCTCCTAAGAAGAGAGACTAGATTTTAAACTTATCTGTTTAGGTTAGAATAAAATTAGATACAGTAAAACAAAATAAGAAAGAGCATGTACGATCAGCAAACAAACCAAAGAACAAAATGATAACACTGGGAATAACGCTTTCAGCAATAAACAATGTGGCGTTTTCTTGTGGCGCCTTATCTGATGGGCAGCGCGGCAGATAGGGAAATCCATGCATAGATGGCTTTGCGCCGCTCTTGCTTAGAACAAGGGCTCCAAAGTCGGTTTCATTTCACGGGGTGTTCCGGCCACGGAACTGCCTCATTACCCACAATCCATCACCGGAGCCACTAATTGTGGCCTCGGAGTTATCTCCCGTGACAGAAGACGGTCAGCAGTGTCTCGCAAAGTGGTCAGCTTCTCCCGTTATCTGATTGTGCGCTACAAGCTTGTGTGTGTGTGTGTGTGTGTGTGTGTGTGTGTGTGTGTGTGTGTGTGTGTGTGTGTGTGTGTGTTCTTTTAGGTCTCATATCTTATCTTTTCTAGAAAGCACCAACTTGGAAAGTCATAACGGGTAAGGATTCAAAGCATTCCGGGGGGGGGGGGGGGGGGGACCTTGTGAATGTCAAAGGTCAAAAGCTGACACACGCACACACACACACACACACACACACACACACACACACACACACACACACACACACACACACACAACACACAGCGTTTACACTGCATCCCCATTTCAATGACAAAATGTTCGATCTATGAGATCATCAGTCTGTGCGGTAATCAATTGATCCATTGTACTAAAACATTTCAGCCCATGAGCTAAGCGAATGAATTGCTAGCTTAAACTATTTCAACTCTTGAGAATAATCACTGACCATTCATTTCAGTCCATTAGATAATCAACTGCTTTCACTAGATCAAATCATTTCAATCTATCAGTTGATAAAGAACACGAGTAAACAAATCATTTCTATCCATCAGATAATCAACTACACCAGTAAACGAAGTCATTCTAATCCATCAGATAATCAACTGCACCAATAAACGAAGTCATTCTAATCCATCAGATAATCAACTACACCAGTAAACGAAGTCATTGTAATCCATCAGATAATCGACTGCTCCAGTAAACGAAGTCATTCTAATCCATCAGATAATCAACTGCACCAGTAAACGAAGTCATTCTAATCCATCAGATAATCGACTGCACCAGTAAACGAAAGTTATTCTAATCCATCAGATAATCAACTGCAACGGTAAACGAAGTCATTATGATCCATCAGATAATCAACTGCACCAGTCATCTCGGTCGTTTCCGTCCATCAGATAATCAACTGCACCAGTGAACTAAGTCGTTTCAATCCATCAAATAAAACAACTTCACCAGTGAACTAAGTCATTTCAGAAAATCACAATGCCACTCTTCTAATTTTCGGCCACGTGACCTTTTTCAAGAGAAAAAAAAACAAAAACAATGCTTTTTTTTCTCTTGAAAAAGGCCACGTGGCCGAAAATTAGAAGAGTGGCATTGTGATTTGTCTATAATGTTTTTCTTCCCTTTGGAGGACCATTGCTTTTGTTTCTGTAAGTCATTTCAATCCATCAAATAATCAACTGCAGTGAACTAAGTCCATTATAATCCATCAGATCAACAACCGCACCAGTGAGCTAAGTCATTATAATCCATCAGATAATCAACCGCACCAGTAAACGAAGTCATTTCAATGTATAGATAATAAACCACATCACTAAACTAAATTATGTCGATCCGGTAGACAATAAACTGCATCCACTAAAGTAACAATATATTGACACAGGGTTCTGCTGATTTTTTTTTTTTTAATCATCACTCCACACTTAAAATTTGTCTTAAGTTCAAAGTGAGGTGACTTGGGTGGAAGTTGAAACAAATCATAAAATCTAACTGCTTTTCTTTTATTCTTCTGAAGAAAAAAAAAAAAAAAAAAAAGATAACTGCATTTTAAGTAATGCCCTCCAAGTTGGTTACGGATATCCCCGTCTCCATCGTTTCACTGGAAGAAGTGTGAATGCAGGCTTTTATATATAAATCTAATAAAGGTGGGGAGAAGGACCATTATGCACACTTC
>JADBJO010005079.1:72500-75000 GCA_016801955.1 Conus betulinus | reverse complement strand
CACGCGATTAAGTCATGGAAAAGATTACTCACCGGCAGCAGAGCCTAGTGATTTGTTTAGCGGGGCTGTATTTTATTCGTCATATGGTCTGGACTTTGACATTCAGACTGGACAACGGCTGGGGACGGACAGCACCCAACCAGCCTGTGTATATTCTCATTCTCTGTAGGCACACACACACACACACACACACACACACACACACACACACACACACACACACACACACACACACACACATGAACGACAAGAAAGGTTTGATCTCATACAGAAGAAAACGATCTCTTAAGCATTCAATTCAGCATCAATCATTTAACTACGGAACAGTCCGTCTTCCGCGGAGCCACCTAGGGATCTGCAACACATATGTTTTATATATGCTATGATCAACATCACTTTGAGTGATATTAGACGTGAATGAAAGAAGAGAGTGCCCGCTGACTGAATGATTAAATGAATAAGCCTATGTGTTGTGTAAGCATGAATGTAGGCCTTTGTATGTGAGTGTGTGCGTGTATGTGTCTGTATATGTGTCTAAACTGAACATTTAACAGATCAATCATCTTAAATACAACAGTTAGTGGGAAAAAATTAACATATAGCAAGAAAAACAAAAAACATTCACTATCTTAGACAAAATGAAATAGCTCAAAACTGTCTAAATGAAAATGATGAATCGGACTATGTATTAAGTAGTCCCTGCAATTTCGATCATCAAAATGAATGATTCGAAAGAGTAGATCTTGCAAGTTTTTTTTCAGAAATAGTATTGGATCGCAAAGATGTTGGTAAGAGATAGAGTGTGTGTGTGTGTGTGTGTGTGTGTGTGTGTGTGTGTGTGTGTGTGTGTGTGTGTGTGTGTGTGACCATCGTCCATGGATTTTCTGCCCTTGTGGCCCGTTCTCCTGTGTTCTTAAAGGTCTTTAATGCTTTGTTTTTTCTCGTGTTACTTATAACATGTCGGGGCTGTTGTCTCTTTGATTTGGCGACTAAGCAGTCAGAATGCACACACTGTTCACAACGGACGCTGTTTCATTCTGTGATGACTTTTCGTCCTTAGTGCTTTCTTGTGCATTTTGCTTACAATGAATTGTTCTTAGTCAGTTTCATTCTCACGCGTTTTTTGATAATCGGTGGATGAGAAGTTAAGGGGATGTTTCGGTGCTCTTAGCACGGTCTGAATTCCTCTGCCTAAGAGGTGTCAAGAGATGGTTATCATGCCAATTTCGACCTTAATTATTTGTAGAAAAAAAGTTGTGTTTGTTTGTTTGTTTCTTCAAAAACAGCCCTTTGGGGTGACTGAGCTAGAAAAGTTTGTGTGGTCGACAGAGCTATGAAGTTAATAAAACTGAAAACAAAAAGAAAAGTTTACACAGAGCAGCTTCTGCTCTTTCTACGACTCATTCTACACTTTCATTGGCTGTAGAGTAGAGACGCATTTCCGTGCTGTATATGGTTTCTAGCGTTTTTCTTCGCCTACAGAAATCTGATTCTGTCCATTTGTCTGTTGCAGCTTTTTCCTTGATGGTACCCGTGCTGAGCTAAGTGACCCAGAAATACAGAGAAGAGAGTGTGATTTCTTGACTGACAACTGTTTTCAGGACACGTTCCAAAGGAAATTCAACAGTGGAGAAACATTGATGAGGTAATGTCAACGAGCTGATCTGTATCGCCACTGTTGTTTGTATGTCTGTCAACATGAACGTAAGCGTGCATGTTATCAATGGCCGATGGAGCTTGATGTCGTTTCTCAGTGTTTCCATAAATCTTAAATCTTAAATACATCAAAGTCAAATGTGTTATTTTCTGCCATGAAGTACGTTTTGAAACTGTGTAGTCTGGATCCTCTTACTTATCCTGAAAGGAAAGGTGCAAAACTTTTCACTTCAAAGGTTTTGTACGGTGTGACGGGCAGCGAAATGCGTGTCTCCCAGACTTCATATCTTTACATAACCAACCCTATTGTGCAACGTGTTTCATAGACTTAACTTACTTTGCCGTGACTTCTGTACATTCTTGAAACCCAACTTCTTGGGGATGTATTCCAGTTGTAATGAAGCAGCTTTTCACCGATTTTTTTTCTCTCTCCAAACAGTAACATTTTTTACAAGCGCTCAGTTTGTTCCGTCCCCTCTGACCATTTCTTTTCAAATTGTGAACTAATGTGCCCAGGAAAGATAAAACTGGTTTTAAATGACATTTTTTTTTTAAAAAAACTGACAAAGATTACGTTCAAAACGTCATATAAAGTCACTGAGGTTTAAAGTCTCCCTCTCTTCGTCCTTGAGCTCACGGTCCTGCCTAATCATCTTCGAAACGGAGGAAGCTAGATTTAAAGGGAAGAAGAACAATACCGAAACGAGAAATGACAATTCACCCACTCCCTGACACAACAAGCTTTTTACTATTCGCAGAAATGAAAGAATGATTGTTTCCAGCAAATGTTGCGTCTCCTTTTTTTTTTTTTTTTTTTGGTCCGATGAAGACCTTAGCAAGTGTT
>JADBJO010005079.1:42500-65000 GCA_016801955.1 Conus betulinus | reverse complement strand
AAGTATACACTTTATAATCCACAAGAACATCACATAAATTGAACTTCCCTCAAACGCCCAACAGGAAGAAAGAACGTGACACGTGACACGAACTCCCATTAGATGCCCGGCTGGAAGAAGAGTGTGATGCAAACTTCCCTTTGAAGCCTGAGGACATGGCACCAACTTTCCTTAGATGTCTAATCAACAAAAAAGAAACATAAAACAAACGTCCCTTTGGGGTCTAAAAAAAAAAAAGAAAAAAAGAAAATGACTTCCCTTTCATGCCCAAGAGAAAGTAAGACCGAGACACAAACTTCGTCCTTAAGTCCGAGACAGTAAAAGAAATATCGTGACACAAACTTTCCAAATGTTGCTTCAATACCCTACAAAAAGACAGAACGTAATACCAGCTTCTTTTTATGCCCAACAAACAAACAAACCAACCAAAAAAAAACAAAAGATGTGGCACAAGCTTTCTTTTCAAGGCCAGCAAAACGAAAAAAAAAAGTACAGCTTACTTTTGGCGCCCAGCGAAAAGAAACAATGTGACACAGACCTCCCTTTAATGTCTGACAGGAAAAAACACCACCATAATTTAAACTTCCCTTTGAAGCCTAACCAAAAGAAATAATATGACACAAAACTGTCCTTGGATGAGCAAGAGGGAGAAAGACAGAGTGTGACACGAACCAAGGAACCAAATCATGTGACACATACTTCACAAACTTCCATTTTTGTGTCCAACAAAAGAAACAACATTGTGACGACAAAAATAAATCACAAACTTTGCAAAAAAAAAACGTAAAAAAAACAACTTTCTTTCCATGTCCAATGAAAAGGAAGAGCATGGCAGAACGTGCTTTTCATGACCAACAAAAGGAAAGGAAGTAGCACAATTTTCCTTTAGAAGACCAACACAATAAAAGAACGTGACACAAATTTCCCTTTGATGCCGAACAGAATAAAAAAAAAAAACATTGGAGCAAACTTCTCACTCGTGCCTAACAAAAAATACTGAACGTAACACAAACTTCCAGTGCCTACCAAAAAGAAAGAGACACGAATTTCCAATTGACATCCTACTGAAAAAAAGAAGGTGACAATTTTTTTTTATATATCTAACAAGAGGAAAGAACGTGACGTACATTTGCTTCGGTGTTTGAAAGTTAGAAAGTAATAAACTCCTGTTTGATGCCCGGAGGAAAAAGAGAGTAAGACACTCAGTAAGATGCTCAGTAAAAAAGAGAACACGCTTCCCTTTGATAGCCAACAAAAAGAAAACACGTAATACAAACTTCCCTTTGATGCCTAGTAAAAAGAGGACACGCCTCCCTTTGATAGTCAACAAAAAGAAAACGTAATACAAAGTTCCCTTTGATGCCTAGTAAAAAGAGAACACGCTTCCCTTTGAAAGCCAACAAAAAGAAAACACGTAATACAAACTTCCCTTTGATGCCCAACAAAACGAAAGAACATAAGACAAACTTTCCTTGATAATCTTAATGAAAGGATATAACGCGCAACACAACTTTGCTTTGATACTCAACCAAAAACACGAGAATAACAAACTTTGCTTTTTCCGAGACTAACCAGAGGAAAAAAGCATGACAAAACTTTCTTGATAAGCAAACAGAAGGACTCAAGCACGACTCAAACTTCCCCTTGATGTCCCTCGAAACAGAAGAACACGACTCAAACTTCCCATTGATATCCCTCGAAACAGAAGAACACGACTCAAACTTCCCATTGATATCCCTCGAAACAGAAGAACACGACTCACACTTCCATTGATATCCCTCGAAACGGAAGAACACGACTCAAACTTCCCATTGATATCCCTCGAAACAGAAGAACACGACTCAAACTTCCCATTGATATCCCACGAAACAGAAGAACACGACTCAAACTTCCCATTGATATCCCACGAAACAGAAGAACACGACTCAAACTTCCCATTGATATCCCACGAAACAGAAAGAACACGACTCAAACTTCCCATTGATATCCCACGAAACAGAAGAACACGACTCAAACTTCCCATTGATATCCCACGAAACAGAAGAACACGACTCAAACTTCCCATTGATATCCCTCGAAACGGAAGAAAGAAACACGACTCAAACTTCCCATTGATATCCCACGAAACGGAAGAACACGACTCAAACTTCCCTTTGATGTCTCCCTAAAAAAAAAAAGGAACGTGAAAACAACTTCCCTGTGACGTCCTGCAAACAGACAGAATGTTACACAAACTTCCATTTTATGCCCCATCTCCCTGCCTACCTGCACGCCCCCGCCCCCCCCTTCCCCCCAAAAAATGAAACTGTTACTTTGATATCCTGCAAACAGAAAGAACTCAATACAGACTTCCTTCTGGCGCTGATCAAAAAGAAAAAAAAGTGACACAGACTTTCCTTTGACTCAGTAAAAAAAAAATTTAAAAAAATAAAATAAAAAGGAACATGACACGAACTTTCCTTCGATGTCCTGAAAACAGAAAGAAGAAAGACTATAAGACAATAAAACACGGACACAGAAAGAAAGAGAGACCTTAAAACAGATCTCCTCAGTCGCTCCAAATAGTAGGAAATGAAACAATGTTCACTACTTCTCTGTGATGCCTCGAGATGCAGACGTGTCAAAACCACAGTGTGCTGTCCGACGCCTCAGGGTCCAGTTCAATTTTAGTTTCATCAAGGAAATGTCACTGCGTGCGGGCTAGTCCATAGATGCTGTGCCACATCCGCTAAGTGTCGAGACCAACTGCGCATAATAGTAATAACTAAGATGAGAGAATTGAACAAGAGTTTCTCGTGGCCACGACTTGGCAGACGTCAGACCTATTCATTAGCTTTACCGCGCGCTGGTCAGACCTTTGGGTAACCTACCTGACATTGGCTGTTCCATTATCCTCCGCAGGGTCCGATGTGGGAAAGTCATCACCCTCAAATGTCAGGCCGGCGCGGTCTTCCTGGCCCTGGGGGGCACTGGCATGTTGCTCGTGCTGTGCTCACAGTTGCACGTGCTGCTGATGGGGCACTCTCAGCTGTCGTCCTCAGCACGTCGGGTCACGCTGCCCCAGGGCAGCACGGAGGGGGCCCCTTGCCTCCTGACCAGACTGTACAGCCTCAACTGCTCCCAGCTGACTCTGGCAAACGAGTCCTACCTGTATGAGGTGGCTGCCAGGAAGTGGAAGGTGAGGCTGTTTCTTTCTTTCTTTCTTTCCTTGTGTGCCTTTGTTTCTTTAGTGTCTCCCCTCCCGTGGCCCCCTAAGGGACATTACTCCCACGCCCCCTCCTTTTCTCCAGATTCCGGCTCCCCTGTGGTCACACTCCACAAATGGGATTGTGCACTAAAACTCTACAATTACAATCCATGTTAGCGTTTTGAGGCTTAGCATGAATTTGAGCCAGCACTTAATGTTAAACTGATAATTGATCAAAACAACAACTCCCACCGTTGTTTGGAGGGATTTTCACCGATGAAATCGCAAACAGTCTTCCAATACATGACCTTTCTCTTAGTTGACACCCCATTTCAAGCCTTTGCACCCTCCCGTCACCTTATCTTTGCGCCACGTGGTTTCCCAAATTAGTCCCGTTCCTTTGAGAGTAATCTGCCTGCTTGAAACCACCTGTTTGTAGCTTGATGATGGCCATATGAAAGAAAATAAGGAGAAACAACTTTCAGATACAATGAAATTGTGTGATTGCAAACTCGGTGTACCGGTGGTTTTCCGCTGAATCAACAGGCACCATTGGAAGCGGAGTTTATACTCGCGCACGCGCACACTCATGTGCGCACACATACACACACACAAACACAGAGAGAGAGAGAGAGAGAGAGAGAGAGAGAGAGAGAGAGAGAGAGAGAGAGATGGATAGATAGACAGACAGATGGATAGATACATAGACAGAGTGCTTATGAATTTTGGGGTAGGGCTGAAGATTATGAGGTAAGGAGGAATCGTCAACGTCTCAGGTGGAAGACTTTTTCTCCCCCACCCCGTCCCACCCCATCCGACCCTCACTTTCCCCTCGATATCTTAAACCCATATTCATGACATAATTTCCTCAACCCATACTCACGATGTAACCTCTTCAACCCATACCCCCAACATAACCTCTTCAACCTACTGCCCATAACATAACCTCTTCAACCCATACCCACACCATAACTTCTTCAACCTATGCCCATAGCATAACCTCTTCAAGCTATACCCCCAACATAACCTCTTCAAACCCATACCCCCAACATAACCTCTTCAATCTATGCCCATAACATGACCTCTTCAACCTATGCCCATAACATAACCTCTTCAACCCATGCCCATAACATAACCTCTTCAACCCATACCCCCAACATAACCTCTTCAACCCATACCCATAACATAACCACTTCAACCTATGCCCATAACATGACCTCTTCAACCTATGCCCATAACATAACCTCTTCAACCTATGCCCATAACATAACCTCTTCAACCCATACCCCCAACATAACCTCTTCAATCTATGCCCATAACATGACCTCTTCAATCTATGCCCATAACATGACCTCTTCAACCTATGCCCATAACATAACCTCTTCAACCTATGCCCATAACATAACCTCTTCAACCCATACCCATAACATAACCTCTTTCAACCCATACCCATAACATAACCACTTCAACCTATGCCCATAACATGACCTCTTCAACCTATGCCCATAACATGACCTGTTCAACCTATGCCCATAACATGACCTCTTCAACCTATGCCCATAACATAACCTCTTCAACCTATGCCCATAACATAATCTCTTCAACCTATGCCCATAACATAACCTCTTCAACCTATGCCCATAACATGACCTCTTCAACCCATACCCATAACATAACCACTTCAACCTATGCCCATAACATAACCTCTTCAACCTATGCCCATAACATAACCTCTTCAACCCATGCCCATAACATAACCTCTTCAACCCATACCCCCAACATAACCTCTTCAACCCATACCCATAACATAACCTCTTCAACCCATACCCATAACATAACCTCTTCAACCCATACCCATAACATAACCTCTTCAACCCATACCCCCAACATAACCTTTCCAGCACACACCTACAATATAACCTTTTCAATCCATGCCCGCAACGTGACTTCTTTTGGGAACCTCATAACCTCTTTTGGGCTAAACTGTTGTTGTTGTGAAGGTTGTTATTGCTTGGTGGTGCAGAGTTCGGAGCAGTGTCGCCAGGAGCCCCTGCAGTATCTTGTGCACGACTGCCAGGCCCTGAGGGAGCAGCACGGCTACTACCGCTGGCCCGTCACTGACCAGGAGCAGTGCTTCCCCCTGGCCTTGGCCTCAAGATCCACCACGCTCCGGACATGTTCGCCCGACTGCTGCGGGTGCTGTGGCGGCCTCATAACTTCTACTGCATCCACGTGGACAGCAAGACTCCGCCCGAAGTGTACGACCTCATCAAGAACGTCACCGACTGCTTCGACAACGTGGTGATGGCTCAGACCCGCATCGACCTCGTGTACCTGTCCGTAGCGTCCCTGCTCGTGGATATGGAGTGCATGAGGATGGCCTTCAAGTCCACCACCCCATGGAAGTATTATCTCAACCTGTCTGGTCAGGAGTTCCCCTTGAAAACCAACCTGGAACTGGTTCAGATTATGACCTTGCTAAACGGCAAGAACGATGTGGAGTCGTACCTGCCCACCCGATACGTCACTTCGTGGTTCACAATCAAGCACAGAATAGACGGCGAAAACTTGGTACCCACAAAACGAAAGAAAGACCCCTTCATGTACCCAGTGCAAATTCGGAAAGGAAGTGCCTACGGTGCCTTCAGCCGGCAGTTCCTGGACTTTGCCCTCAACAGTCACATGGCGCAGGAGTTCCTGCACTGGCTGTCAGACGCCATGGCTCCTGACGAGCTGTTCTGGGCCACCCTCAACCACATGCCCGGGGTACCGGGGGCCGTGCTATTCCCGGTGTCCCACCGCTACAAGACCGTGCTGGCCAGAGCCGTGGCCCTGGCAGTGGGACGACCACAAGTGCCGACTGTACCAGCGGGGCGTCTGCATTTTCACCACCCCTGACCTGCCCTGGCTGGCCGGCCGGCCTGAGCTGATCGCCAACAAGTTTGACGAGAAGATTGATCCTATCGTGCTGGACTGCTTAGAGACCGCCTTAGAGGACAGGGCCCTGTCAGGGTACAGGGAGATCGAGTCCTCCAACCCCGTGCATCCACGTCACCTTCTGCAGCATCTGAACTGGGCCTTCTATACGTCTTTACCTCACTTACAATCTAGATGACGTCTGCTGAAGTGTACGTCATTAGTGCTGCTTAAGACATTAACATATTACCATTCCTCAACGATTTGTCGTTCAGAAGACTCATCAAATCACGAAATATTGGGGTGTGAAGATAGAAATTGTGTTCTGTGAACAGATATGCAAGATTTCAAAACGTATAAAAGAATAACCGTTATACGCTGAAAACAAATACCACAAGTGTTTTGGGACTGAGCGTAGCAAAGACAGCAATAGGACACCACATAATAAATAGAACAAAACGATGTTCCTACTTAAACTCTCTCTCTCTCTCTCTCTCTCTCTCTCTCTCTCTCTCTCTCTCTGTCTCTCTCTGTCTGTCTGTCTGTCTGTCTCTCTCTCTCTCTCTCTCTCTCTCTCTCTCTATCTATCTATCTATCTATCTATCTATCTATCTCTGAGATTGGGGGAATAAGGGTAAAAGGACTGTTGTTTTGTCTTCGCATCTTCTCTGTCCTGTCAATGGAATTATTCCTGTGCCCCTCTTTTTAGCTATATTGTACCCGTACTCCTCGTGTGGCAGTCCACAAGTAGCCATCTCATTCATGCCGTCAGGAAGCCACTCGTCAGAGGAGACACTGCATTGCTGTTGAGGCACTTCGATTGTGATGAAAAGTGTCCTTTCTTATCCAACTTAATGCACAACACCAGGTACTAAAGCTTCTTGCGGACGACAATAATTCCTCAGTCGCAAAGGCATCGTGAGTGAGCGGCCTTCACCAGAGAGCTCCTCTACAAATGGAAGGGGAAATATTCTTTTAACAAGCTTGTGGCGCCATTTTATCAAAAGTTCCCTCGAACTTCATCGCACCAACACATTAATCACATGAACTCAATATGCGCCTGGATGTACAATAACAAATCAAAACTTCAGTCTTTGCACGAGAGCAAGGCATGAAATGATGACGAGTTTTAAAAAAAAAACCATTGCCGATGATCAATGAGAAGAAGGAAGAAAATTCCACTTTTTGTCTGAGACTTTGTGACAGGGTCACCGCATTCTACGCTTCCTTTTAGAATATGAGTATGACCTAAATTTGAAAAATATATATACATATACACGGCCTGGAAATTTTGAACAGCGCACTTTAAGACGCATCGATTAAGCGAACGAAACTGGAAAATGTGGTTCCATTCTGATGAGTCCGTAGCAACTCTGAAATCCCAAGGGTAAGAGTATGCCAGGCTAGAAAAGCATACAGATATGTGCCTGTGATAGGATTCGAACCCAAAACCTCCCATCTGGCAGCTCGTAACGCTAGCCGGTGCACCATACGGCTGGTGTTCGACGTTAAATCTTTGCTCTGCTGACTTGGTCTCATTTCAGTTGTAAGAGATCGTGAGCTTGCTTGGTCACTGTCACGGTCACTGTCACTGAGCCAAGGGCACACAACCAACGTTGGAGCACTGCTGTGCGGCAAACTGCAGCAGTTGTCTCCACCTCTGTCTGGTGTGAGTAAGTGCCTAGGGGAAGCTGTCCCTAGTCCACACAGCTGTGTTGTCTCTCCACTTCATCTCTCTGTCTGCCCTGTCTCCTCTTCGCCCGCCTTGCGGCTTAGTACAGACATTTTTGTCTTTGTCAGTTTTCTTGAAGTGTCTTGGGCGTAGCTAAATGTATGCTCGGAGCATGCGGCTGTGCAGCTGGCGGTCAGTTTGTTCGAACCTCTCGAAGGGTCGCTTATCTCTGGCTTGAAAACCCTCCCTGTCCACCTGGTTGTAAATGGGTACCCGATTCAATTCAGGGGAGGTAAATGCAGTAGAAGGAGAGGTATGAGTTTTTCGTCCTCCGTTATGCCGTGCTACAGACACTATGAATCCCCAACAGTTGACTATCCCCCACGGCAGTCAGACTACGGAACTTTAATCCTTTTCTTTTTTAAACCTTAAGTTAGTCCTTTCCAAATCTGACTAAAGCCGAAATCCTGCAATTTAGTGACTCGCCGCCACGAACACGAGGCCGTCACAGTTCATTTCAGGACCCTTCCTCCTTTCCCGATGACTTCATCGCCGAAGTTCTTCGCCAAATGATGCCGTCTTCACGCCACGGGCCCACGTGGTACAGAAGACCGCCAGCGGGGGCGGCTGACTGGGGTGTGGCGCTCGGATCCAGCATGCGAAAGATCTCTGAGATAGGTATGGACCTGATTTTCACAAAATGACTGCCACCCCCCCCCACCCACCCCACCCCACTCCCAATCATCGTGCTGTGTACAGTGAGGTGGGGTGTGGAGAGGAGGAGCACGGAGGGAAGGGAGGGTGGTGAAAGGAGAGGGAGGGGAGTGGGATGGCCGAAGGGGGGAGGAATGAGGGAAGGGAGTGGATGGGGGGGGGGGGGGGGGGGGGCAAAACGTTCCAAATGCAGACTGAAGAGCTCCTGGCTAGACAACGTGAAGGAATGTGAACAGCGCCTCTACCGTCTTGTTTGCGCGTGTCAAGGGCAGGAAACTGCAGTGCTTGTGCGTGTCTTCCGGGACAGTTGTGCTTCATGTTTATTGTTCATAATGAAACTTTGAGTGTTTCGGCACTTCAAAGTTGTTTTCTGTTTGTTTTTCACAGATGATGGTATTATAGTGAATGAGCAAGTGCGCGCGCGCGCCGATGTATGTTGCATGAGCTATCTCCGTCTTTGTCTGTCTGTCTGTCTGTCTGTCTCTCTCTCTCTCTCTCTCTCTCTCTCTCTCTCTCTCTCTCTCTCTCTCTCTCTCAGGTCGACTCTGTTGAAAGATTTATCAAATATCATTATTAGTAAAGTGTATGGCTCTATAATGAAAGCAAGATTGTGAGAAAGAATTGATCAAAACAAGATAACCTAAATTACCAAGAGGCTTTACGCAAATCTTTTCAACGGTTGATCATATTTGTTACCACGCATTCAAAAACGGTTTGTTTTAATAAAAAGAAAAATGATTGTAGCATTTACTGATTTTGATTTTTTTTTTTTTTTAGAAATTGACACAATGTCAAGAAAATCTCTTCAGCCTGTTCTAAAGGGGAACACTGTAGATGTTCAATATACAGATGTAAAAAAAAATTATAAAAAAAGCATGTGTGACATAGCCAAAGGTAGAGCCCGTTGGTGGCACACAATTAACTGGTTATGTTAATTGTACAAATGGTGTGAATCAGGGTGATATTTGTTGTACCGTTTTGTTTTCCTTGTTTACAAATGAGCTTGCGCTTGAAATAAATTGTTGTTAATGGTAGGCATGGTGCAGTTCTGAAAAATGATTTATGTAAATCATTCATTATATGAATTGAATATGATATATTGTATTATGAGAAACTGTGGTCAATTTACAGACCTAACCATATGGTCTTTGTGGAGCTGTATTCCAGTAGAAGCTTAAAGTCAACAAAAACAGGGGAAGTATTGTTTTTGTTTTAGAGAAGGTAGGTTTTTCTGTTTTAGAGAAGGATGTTTCTTGCTAGGATTGAAGATTAGTATAAAGATTAGTTCGTAGTTGCATATTTAAGCATAACGTTTTACACAAAACTCATTTTCAACAATGAATGTCATGAGTTAGTATACAAAACAAGCCGAACTGCGATCAAATCGTGTAAATTCAATCATGATTCATGGAATCATTCCTGAGATCTCTTGTTCACGGGTGGCAACCGATACTGTTGCATCGCACTGATACATGATTTTTAGAAGGTGCATCTTCAGCAATAGAAAGTGTTGAAATTATTTGTAAAAAATTTTCTTGGCGTTTGCTATAAACATCCAATAAAGGACAATACAGGCCAATATGCATTCATTGTTACATTAGGTACTGGCTAAAACTGACACAGCTGAAAGTTTATAGACTACCATCCAAAGCATGCAAAAGGTGTGTAAAGTCTGGCTAAAAAAGGGGGGAAAACAAGTGTAAATTTTTTTCAAAATAAGTGACATTTTCATTGTTGATGGTATCTACTATGTGTGGGGAAAAACAAGGTATATGGTGCCTAGTTTTTTTTTTTCCTTTTATTCAAGAGCTTAAAGAAAGTTTACTTAACTGCAGATGGCAAAGCTGGGCTTACCACATAAACAACAAATCATTGCACAATGCGGAGCGATATCCTCTAGTGAATTTGAACAGGTTCATCAGATACGCGCTGACAAGGTTTGGGTTTGAAATATCCGATTCTACAGTGCATGGTTCAAGATATTCAAGAAATCGTGACTGTGAATTATATTCCCTATATAATTTGCATCGGACGATACGATTGATTGTTTTCTTTGCTGTCCTGCTGTCGATGATTTTGAGGAATAGTTTCGTCTGTCCGAGTACTCTAATATCTACGGAGGGGTTTTTTTAATTAATATTGTTGGTCCTTCAAGAAATGAACAAATAATACACAAAAAAATTTACCGTATACCTTTATAAAGCATTTAGAAAAAGAGAGATGGCTCTTGTCTTCAATTAGTGTACATTCCAGTTTTCTGCATGCCTTTCGTCGTGATTTAATGACGTATTTGCTTGATTTCTATCTCTTGTTGAATTTGGTTGTCTCATTTAATCATGTTGATTACGTTTTGTGAATGATATTATATTCCTGTCATATTTAACAATGTTATTTATGTTGATACCCCTTCATAGAACTGTGACCTTGATCAAAAAAAAAAAAAAAAAAACTTTATTATGTTCTGATCTGCACTGTTCTCTCTCCTCCCTCCCCCCTCCCCTCCCACACACACACACACACACACCCACACACACACACGCACGCGCGCACACACACACACACACACACACACACACACTTCAGTATCATTATTCAAATTAACGCTATGAATGTCATCGTCAAATGAAAATTTTTTTTTTAAGTCAAGCTATTTATTTCATGTAAACCATTTAAAAGGAAAACTGTTTATACAAGACCAATATCCATGTGCGATGAAAATGTGTATCCCTATCTAAGGGGCTAGTACCTTTTTCAATAAAAACTTCTGATTTTTGAGTCCTCTCTCTCTCTCTCTCTCTCTCTCTCTCTCTCTCTCATATGCATGTGTGTGTGTGTGTGTGTGTGTGTGTGTGTGTGTGTGTGTGTGTGTGTGTGTGTGTGTGTGTGCGCGTTGAGAGAGAGAGGGACACACACACACACACACACACACACACACACACACACACGCGCGCGCGCGCGCGCGCGCACGCGCGCGCGCGCTCGCGCGCGATGAATTTTCAACGGAATGTCGCCACCTTACCATTTGTGACTGGTGGTCTCTCTCGGTGTTCCTCCTACCTTCACTGTTACAAAAGCACACAGGATTTGACAAGTGGTACTCTGCTCCATGGTCAACGAGGGGAAGACAAGCCAAAAAAAAAAAAAAAAAAAACCAAGACGACCAGCACTCAAGAACTTAGTAGAAGTGAATGCAAGAGTGGAGCTAGGGGGGATTCAGTCTGCTCTGTTCACAGCAGTCTCCGTGGAGTCGTGAAACCAAAGCCTCTCCCTTCACTTGGGCCCGCTGGGATTTCCGCGCAGCACACAGTACCTTTGGCACGAGTTCTGGCACTGCGCGCTCACACAAATGCGTCTTCTCCTTAGTTCTTCACCTGCGAAGGTTGCATTTGAGCCTGTTAATGGCTTGTTAAGTGGACTTACGGCCCTTGTGTCTATTCCAGCCCCAGCCCTAGCCATTCGTAAGTTTTCGCTTCTCTTTCAGCTGGTTTCCCTGGCAAGTTTTTCTTTTTAAATGTCTTCCTGTTTCGAGAATTGTTTTGTGCAGTCTTCTAGTGTCTGGGGAGGACGAGTCTAAGCTGCCACACGCAATGCAGAACACACGGCCGGTTACACACGTCTCTTTCGTCTTCTTCTGTGAACTTCTTGCGTGATAGTTGTCGAAGCTTGTTGTCAATGTCAGTCGGTCCTTCTTCATAGTAAGAGGTGGTCGGTTTTCCTGTGCGTCCTGTTAGACTTGTGGTTGATTGTACGCCGTTTTCCGAACAGGGGTGGGATTCACGACGGTGAGATGCGGAGTTAGAACCAGACACCATGGCAAACAGTGAACACGCCCACAATGTCGCTGTCTGCTCTTACAAAGTTGTCAGACTCTTTAAGTCAGCACTGGATGGAGATAAATCTGGGGGCCCAAGAGTCTTCCCTAAAGTACAGAAGAAGGCGGTGGGCGACTGTTGGACAACCTGAACGTGGTTGTTTTTCTACCAAGAAGGATCATATTCTCGTTTTCTGACACAATGCTGACTGTAATGTGTTGACAAGAGCTGCTGTCTCTGTGAATCGGTCCAGACAGAGAGAAGAATAAGTGTGGTAATGGGTTCAAAGTGTTTAGTAACAGCGAAAGATTCACTGATCAATATGCAGAGACCATGGCATCGGTCTCAAATCACCGTCCTTCTCAAACACTGTCACGTCGTCAATCCTTCACATCGCCTCACTCTCTCAGTTTCTCACTTCGTGAGAGATTGAGAGAACCATCAGATCCAAGCGGCAAGAGGCGGGACAGCGAAACAGCAACCATGGAGTATTGTGGCATGTTTGAGAATCATGATGTAGCACAGCCAATTGAACTGCACGGAACGTTCCAGAAAGATCAAGACTATCATGTGTTGCAATCCCTCAAAATGCGAGGAAATCCGAGAAAGAATATCTGAAAGTTTCTTGCACCTCCTGCCTTATTCTGGCACTGTAAAGAGTCCTACGACATCATCACGTAATTTGTGCATGCATCATTTGGCAAACAAATGTCAGATGAAAATTAAAGTATACGAAGTAAAACCTAAGACATGTACATCTGAATCGACGGATAATGGTAATTATAATAGGTGTTTTTAACAATGGACAGGATATCATTTGATAACATTGCATTTTTTTTTCAGATGTTACTGATAACTTTCAGACTCTTCAATTGTCGTTCAAATCCCAGTTCCCTCGTTCTACATCGCCAGTAGTATATTTTGGGGCTTATAAGCAGATGTCCCGTTGTTGCACGCTCTCTATTCGGCCTGATCGATTTTTGTGTCTACAACTGCTCCTTTTCAGGCCTTGATTTCTTCCTCCTAACCTTTAGTCTCACAAGGCGGGGCTCCTCAAAGCATTAGAAGAAACGTGAACGAGACTTGTCGGCGAGTAACTTCACTCCAAAGGCGGATCGTTTTATCGTTTGTGGCTATAAGAGCTCAGCTGATCACGCAGGGCCTTTTCGGGGCCGATAAACTCATACAGGACAAGCAGATCACATCCTGAACGGGTCAGATCAATTAAGAAAAAAAATTATATCCCGAACAAAACGATGAAAAAGAATGATATAAATTGGTAGCTGAGCTATTCACATCCTCCTGGTAGATAAGACTAGGCAATGCTGAGAACTCCAGCCATTCCGCTTGGTGTTTTTTTTTTTTTCAGATTAAAACCAATCGTACCATTTCAAACGTAAGACAAAAGCATATTAAGATGTCATCAGCAGAATGAACAGTCAGTGTGTATCCGGTCTGGACGGTTTGTAGATCTGTAATTTATTTTCAGTACCTAGTCGCCAGAGTACAGCACATTCGATGACTTGTCATGAGTATATGAGACCAGAAGCAAGTGTCAAGGAGTTTCCAGAACGAAGACAGGAGAGGAGTCCACAAATGCAGAAAAAAAACGACCGTAAACACACACACACACACACACACACACACACACTCACACACACACACACACACACACACATTCATATTAGGCCTCAGCCCATCATGAAGGGGAATGTGAACATTTAACTGGATGAGGATATACAACGGATTCAAACTGATACTAATGATGATTAATTGTAATCATGTAGACTTCAGTCAGTCATTACACCTCTTAGTTTAAATCCTTTATACAGAAACAAAGAAAGGTTACGTACATCTTCGGGTATTGTCGATGACATCAACAGACTCAATTTAAACAATGAAGGATGTCTATAATATTTGGGCTTAATTAACGTTTCACGTATATGCCTGAGTGCTGGGCAACAGAGAACAAAATGCACCTCATCGTGCGTGCGTGTGTGTGTGTGTGTGTGTGTGTGTGTGTGTGTGTGTGTGTGTGTGTGTGTGTGTGTGTGTGTGTGTGTGTGTGTGTGTGTGTGTGTGTGAGTGTGCGTGTGTGTGTGTAACTGAAATTAACTGTGGTCATGTATCTACTCCCATGGCTTGCACGGATTTTAATTTACTAGACCACAAATGAACTGCACGTCTGAGTTAAGATTTCACAGTAGTCCAAAGCAGATTCAATTGAGAGAGAAAAAGAGAGGGTTGCGGGGGGGGGGGGGGGGTTGAGAGTGGTATAGAAATTGGAAGAATGTGAAAAATTCGGATCACCAACACTTTCAATATGCGTAATAACAGATTTACCAAATCATGATTTTTCAAAGTACTTTAATTTCACGCACATTGCACACCCATTTACAACGCAACCAACTTGCTGATAAAAACTGTTTGACGTCATCTTAATTAAGAAAAAAAAAATTCTTGAATTCAGTTTCAAATCAATCTGCAAAGGCAGACTATCATAAACAGTGTAAATGAACAAAACAAATGATGGAGTACTCAGTATATTCTCATGAAGAAAAAATTGTATTAATTCACAATGAAACTTCTTTGTCAACAACCTCCGATAAAGCACCCACTTCAAAGATGGTTATGTAATAAGGATGGTGGTGGGTGCCATCTTCGTTCTGGGTGAGTGAATAAGAATATATCTACTTTCCACAAAGAATAAAACGAAAGTGGTCTTTTTCAATGAAACCTTTCCAGACGATTTTAAACTGGACGGAGTTTTCATTCGGTGAGTCTTTACTGAAATGGATGCTGTGTTTCATAAGTTCAAAAGCTGAACTGAATGTTAAGTACAGAACCATTATGTGAAAAGGAGAATTAAAAAGGATTACAATCCTGAAAATAAGTGGAGGCAAAGCTTGCGGAAACAAGAGTGAGAAACTTAAAATCCTATGGAAAGAAGTGTGAAAAATTCAGCATCTGTGGAAACAATGGTACAGGCTTGCTTGTGGGAGGGTAAAAATGTTAACATCCCGGGCAAGGAAAGTGAAAAGATGGTGGAAAGAAAACGAAGAAGTCTAACATTCTGTGGGGGAAAGGGTGGGTGAAGGGCTCGTGGAAGGACGAAGGGAAAAGGTGTAACTTGCTGCGGAAGGAAGAGCGAAAAGCTTGTTGATAGAAGAGCGAAAAGTTTCACAGTTTGTGGAAAGAAGAGAGATTCGCTGATGGAAAGGGGGGTGAACAGTTTTAACATGCTGTGGGCAGAAAGGGGACATGCTTGTTGAAAGAAAGTAAAAACGTTTAATGTGAAAGGAAGGAAGAAAGGCTTGTTGAAGCAGAGTGAAAAGTTCAATATGCGCGGGGGGAAAAAGGGTGAAAACCTGTTAAGAGAAGAGCGCAATATCAAAAAATGCTGTGGAAAAGAAAGATGAGAGACTTGAGGAAAGAAGACTGAATATTTCAACAAACTGTGAAAGAAAGGTGAACCGCTTGTGGACAGAGGAGTACAACACTTGTCATCCTGTGGAAAGAAGGCTGACTGGCTGTGGAAAGAAGAATGAAATGCTAACATCCTGTGGAAAGAAGAATGAAATGCTAACATCCTGCGGAAAGAAGAATGAACTGCTAACATCCTGCGGAAAGAAGATGAACTGCTAACATCCTGTGGAAAGAAGAATGAAATGCTAACATCCTGTGGAAAGAAGAATGAACTGCTAACATCCTGTGCAAAGAAGAATGAAATGCTAACATCCTGTGCAAAGAAGAATGAACTGCTAACATCCTGTGCAAAGAAGAATGAAATGCTAACATCCTGTGCAAAGAAGAATGAAATGCTAACATCCTGTGCAAAGAAGAATGAACTGCTAACATCCTGTGCAAAGAAGAATGAACTGCTAACATCCTGTGCAAAGAAAAATGAAATGCTAACACCCTGTGGAAAGAAGAATGAAATGCTAACACCCTGTGGAAAGAAGAATGAAATGCTAACACCCTGTGGAAAGAAGATTGAACTGCTAACACCCTGTGGAAAGAAGAATGAACTGCTAACATCCTGTGCAAAGAAAAATGAACTGCTAACATCCTGTGCAAAGAAGGCTGACTGGCTATGAAAAGAAGAATGAAATGCTAACATCCTGAAGAAAGAAGGTTGAAAAGCTTAACATCTGGGGAAGAAAGTGCTGGAGGTCTTGTACAAAGAAGGATGTAAAGCTTTAATATCTTGTCAAACCAAGGACGAAAGGCTTAAAACTGTGAAAAGAAGAATAAAATATTGAACGTACTATGGAGAGAAAGTGAAACGCTTACGTCCTGTGATTCAAAAATAAAACGCGGAACACACTGTTGAAAGAGACGTGAAACACTCAACATCCTTTCACAATGATAACGAATGTATATGATAACAGATCTATGGAAAGTGCGACCGAGAATATTCACTTTTTCATGAAAATATAAAGAAAAAAGCCTCCTTCCTAGCCTTCTTTGTAAACACACCAATAAAACAGACCACAATATAAATAAATTCTTTTTCAACAAAGATCATGATAGACATACAATAATTGATTATACATTAGCTTTAAACATACACAATTACCAAAATGGCCATGGAGCTTCCGCGCTCTTTCCGTCAGCTTCTGTCTCTCCCCCCCCCCCCCCCCCCCCCCCCCCCCCCCCCCCATCTACCAAAGCACACCTTATCTAAACACCTGCCAACACAGACACAATCCGCCCATCAACCAAAGCACGCACTATCCACGCATCTGCCACGCACACGCTAACCATCATTGTACCAATGAATACACTATCCACCAACCTACCAGCGCGCACACTATCGACACATCTACCAGCACATACACTACCCACCCATCTACACACACACACACACACACACACACACACACACACACACACACTCGCATGCACGCACGCACGCACACACGTACGCACGGCACACACACACACACACACACACACACACACACACACACACACACACACACACATATACACTGTGCATGCGTGCGCGCGCGCGCGCGCGCACACACACACACACACACACACACGGGAAAGAAAGACCACAAGATGGACGGACTGGAGAGGCTCAAAGGTAAGGGAAGAAAACGTCCTTAGTTGAGGAACTTGGTCAGGATTGGGTTAACTCCCTTCCGTAGCCTCACGCAATCGATCAGTGGTGCTACTAAGAACACTCATGGAAGCTCTCTAACCTCTTCTCCCTCCATCCCATATTCCTACTTCCCCACTCTCTGCCCAAACCTAAAATATAACTAAATAAACCCACGAATAGACTCTCTCTCTCTCTCTCTCTCTCTCTCTCTCTCTCTCTCTCTCTCTCTCTCCTGTAGTAGCTATTTCGTACCTGAATAGAGTGGACTTTTCATCAACCTGATACATCCCCTCTAGTTGACAGGACATATCAGGATATAATTAACTGCTTATTTTTCGTCACGCATTTAAAATTGTCTACGCATTTTCTTGCTTGCATCCTGTATTCCTAAGAATGTTCTGTTGGTTTGATGGTGTTCAAAACACATGCATAACTTTGTTCATCTATAATAAAGAATTTTGTTTTGTCTTGTCTCTTGACTACATCTCCCTTCTGTGTGTGTCTCTCTCTCTCTCTTTGTTTCCGTCTCAGAACAAATGCCTAGCATTCACTCTCAATCGCGTGTGCCTGAATGAAGATAATACATAATCATACCCCCTTTCAGATCAAGCACTTCTTAACTTCCAAGAACAAACAAACAACAGCACAAGACCTGATCTACCCATCTCGCCCATTCTCGCCCAATCCCTAGCTCCAGGACCATCACCTCCCTAGCGCAACGTTACACAGAAATCAAAATCTGCACAAAGATTTATCACTTAGCGGCGCATCATTCTGATCAAGCACAGCCGTTCATACTCAACTCACGTACAAGTATGACATACTACTCGTATTCAGAAACAGTAGGATGACATCATGCATATTGCCAACAGTCAGTTCGCTGCTTAATTCTCTTAAGCTGAAATCAGATTTTTTTTTTTTTTTCCTTTCTCAAGTTTTGACAGTTAACATCTCAGCAATGGCGTGCATTCATTCACACTGCTATGCAATAGCATTGCCTGATGCAGTATGTGAAAACCTGATATTTTTCTGTTCAAAAACAAAGTTCCCATGCGTTCTTTGAATTTCACAGAGAAATACAGATTCATTATAAAACCGTTACAAAATGTAGTGTAACCAGAAGCAGCAAATCGTACGGTTATTTTAGGAGATGGAAATTCAAATCATGAACGAGTGAGCATGTCAAATGTACAAAATCAAATTTAAAAAAATATAAAACTGTGAATAAAAGCAGACAAAGCATCTCTTAAGCTTAATACTGTAAAACATAATGCTAACGAATATCATAGGGTTGCTTTACATTGTTGCTTTACATTTCATCCCAAGTGAATCCATTTGCTCAAAAGCTGCCTAGGGATGAACTGAGTAACTTGTTCAAAACTGGAAGTCGATGCAAAAATCTGTAATAAATTTGCCACCACATTACCATTTCAAAGTTAGCAAAACTTCAATGGACGAAAAGAACATCCCATCCAGATCCCCTTCTTTCGCCACCCCTAAACACATTCACACACATACACACACACACACACACACACACAAACGCGCACGCGCGCATGCACACACACGCGCGCGCGTGCGCACTCACGTACACGTGCGCGCACACACACACACACACACACACACACACACACACACACACACATACGCTCGCACACACACACACGCACGCACGCACGCACGCACGCACGCACACACATACACATGTATCTCTCTTTGTTTCCGTCTCAGAAATGTTGCCTAGCATTCGCTGTGATCCACTAAGTCCTGGTTCATACTATCTGAACAAACATAACGTATGATTATGTCCCGTGCATCATCGCACGGTGCAGTCCTGTCCGGGTCTTCAAATCATTCCATACTTCAAAGGGGCAACAACTGCGTAGAAGCTGATCCACTCCCATCTCCCTTTCATCCTCCACCTCTACCACCACTACCACCCACTCCTATCCCAGCACGCCCACCCCTCCCTGGCGCACGCAATGTTGCATAAAATTCAAAATCTGCACAAAGGTTTGTTGCATAGCGGCACATCATCCTAATCATTTTCATTTTCAAAGCGCACACATCCATTATAATGCAATAAATCGTCAGAAACAGCAGGATGAAAGCCAAAACATTGCTAACAACCAACTGGCTGCCTAATCTTCTAAAGCCGCAATAAGAAAAAATAGTGGACTTTTTGAAGTTTTGATGTAAAACATCTCAACAAACGCATTCGTACATTCATTGATATCGTGATACACTCATATGGCCGTCCGCAAAATGTCAAGATCTGACCTATCTGATCCAAACGTTCCAAATATTCTATGCACGTACGTAGCATAAATATCCTTTTTAAAGATACCATCAAAACACAGTTTGACCAAAAGCGGGAAATCGTATATTTTTCAACAAAATTTCAATATAACATGAAACCAAAATACATGAAATTGGATATCATTCATGAGAAATACTTACAAGCGCATATCATCAAATACAAAAAAAAAAAAAATGGAAATGGCACAGCAGATAAACACGTTTCAAGCTCGATATGACGTCACACACTGTACAATTAAAAACCATAAAGTTGCGTCATTTTTCACTTCAAAGGAAACCAGTGCTCCGAATCTGCATAGACAGGAACTGAGTGATTTGTTCAAAGCCGGAAGCCAATGCCAAAACAGCAACAAACAATAATCCTGTCATCACATCACCGATTCAAAATAAATAAAACTTCAAAGGACGAAAAAAGAGATCCCACCAAAACACACACAAACAAATAATAACACATTTTATGAACCATTACTGTAACATCACGGTGAAACAACGGACATTGAAAAACGGAGATTGCAATTGAATGAAACATTCGTTGTTCATTAGCAAACTTCGTTCACACTGCCTTTTTCATGTGTGTCCCTAGTCCCACATTTTCTCTGTGCTCTGTATATATATATATATATATATATATATATATATATATATATATCATCCCACCCCTTCCACCCTCTCTCTCTCTTCCGTGTCTGTGTGTGTGTGTGTGTGCGCGCGCGCGCGCGCGCAGCACGCGCGCGTGTGTGCGTGCGTGCGTGCGTGCGTGATATCCCGGCTAAGGACACATCAGATGGTGCCAGGTTGCTTCGTTGGATACAAAAATGGATCGCATATTACGCACACACATACAGCTTACATACAGCTTATATTATGAAAATTTTGACGCTGAGAATCTTTCAGCTGTCGTCGCCTGCCCCCCCCCCCCCCCCCCCCCCCCCCCCCCCCCCCCCCCTCCTCTTCCACGTTTGCTTGCTCTTATACAAATTTGGAAGATATCACACACACACACACACACACACACACACACACACACACACACACACACACACCGCTTTTAGACAATTTGGAGAATTATCTCCAGTGGTGTTTTTGTCAAAGTGTTTTCAGTTCAGTCAGTCTGACCGCCCCCCCCCCCCCCCCTCCCCCACCCCCACAAACCAGTGCAAAATGTCTTCCAACTCCAACACCACTGGTGTAGGGTTTGGGGTGTCTGTATTCTCATTCTCGCGCTGGGCCTCTCACTGTCTCCCATTTCCTCCCCGCCTCCCCCTCCTCTCTTTCTCTCTGGATCTCTGTCTCCACCCCTCATCCTTGACCCCCAGCCTCCCCCCCCCCCCCCCCCCCCCCCTTGCACCAGCCTCTCTGTGTGTGTGTGTGTGTGTGTGTGTGTGTGTGTGTGTGTGTGTGTGTGTGTGTGTGTGTGCTCTGCTTCACTTCCCGTTTACCTCTTTCTTTATATCGATCTCAAATATGGCCGCCCAGCACTCAGTTTGATCCAGTTTATGTGTCTGGCTATTATACCTAATAAAGATGATAGCTCATTATATCCAGTATGATACCCAGTCCCTTCCAACTCTTCAAACTACATTAGTCCCTTCTTTCATTTCCGAGAGAAAAAAAAAAAAAAAGAGAAAAAACTAAACAGCAGCCGGCCGCAGAAGACTTCACGCCCCACCACCTCCCTCTTCCCACCCCATTGATCCCCGACCCCGTGTTACCCCCCCACCACCTCACCCTTCAACACAGAGCTGCGTGGTATCAAAACAAATATATTTTGCATAGCAGAACGTCATCCTGATCAACAATAATGAACAAACACTATCCATCCATCCCATCCATCCAAAATGTCAGACATGATCAAGAACGGACGGAGGAATTCCAAGCATAGTTGTTAACAACCAGAGAGCCACCTACTTTTCTCAAGCTGAACCATTTCCTGCTTTTTCAAGGTAAAACTTATCACCCAAGATACGTGTTCATTAGTGCATGTTATGACAAAGTCTGATGCACAACGTGAAGATCTGACGATCAAATCTGGAGAAAAAAAAAAAAGAAGAAAAAGATTCCAACTGTGTTTGCATGTACACACAAAGACAATCACTTCCACAACAACACACAAAAATACTTTTCAAAATGCAGTTCGCCTGAAAGCAGCCAACCACGTGCTTTACAAAATTTAAAACATAAGGAATCGAACTTGTAAGAAATTGTTTACAACGTCATACGTGTTCACACAAAAACTCCGCCCCCCCCCCCCCCCCCCCCCCCCCCCCCCCCCTCCATGTGAACGACAGAATAGATAAAACAGATTTGATGGTGATACTGCATCATACAATTTAAACAAATTTCACAGAGTACCTTCATACTTTACTTCATATCTTATTGTAAAAGAATATGTACAAACTCTACACAGAAAGGAATTAATATGTTCACAGATGGAAGTCAGTTCTAAAAAAAAAAAAATATATCATGCCAAATAAAAATCCTCTTTCCAAAATGGGCAAAACTACAACGGGTTAAAAATACAAAACAACACTGCAATCAAACAAAATAGATCGTACGAACTATTACTTTAAAATCTTACTTTGACTAAATACAGCACACAAAAAAAAAATAGAGAAAGTAATTGAAGAAACCACTGATGCGTATGCCTATTCACAAATTATGTTCGCACCACCTTTTGCTCTGCAAATCTTTAGTTCAGCACCTCTATAGTTCTGATTCTATGACAGGTCCCCGCTGCTCTACGCATCTCGATTTCTATAGCTCGACCCTG
>JADBJO010005079.1:27500-40000 GCA_016801955.1 Conus betulinus | reverse complement strand
GAACCTCCTTCCTTTATACCCTCTTTTCCTTTGCTGTTTTATTTTTCCTTCGTTCTTTTTTTTCTTTTTTTTTTTACATTACCTTTGGAATTATTCAAAACATCAAAACCAGTCAAAGTGCATCAGAACAACATCAGATCCCAAGGAAAAAAATTCACAGTCAAACATACTATCAGTTAGAAATGTGTTCCGTATCCTTTTTTTTTTCTATAAGTCATTTACAATTTTAATAAGACAAATTTTAAAACAAGCAACAAGTACATTCACTGCTTTGGACTTTTTCCAGTTCGAATATGATTTTACTGGTACGGTAAACGTTATGCAAAAAAATTTTTGTCCCTTGCAGTTCGGCCAGCCTGTTTCCTAAAGTTGTATTTCTTGGCAATATTCACACCTCTCCTGTGTCAATGTATTTCAGGGGAAAAAAAAAAAGAGGTGGGGGGGGTATACAATGGCCCAGAGGATATAAACTGCCCTGACTATACCCCACAAATGAAGTAGGCTATGCTTGTTTATATCCGGTTTTATTCTGGCCCAGGACAGTTTATGCAGGGGCATGTTCTGGACTAGGCCATTTTGCACGAGGGTCTACTCTGGAGGGGGTAGAGTATGGCCTTTTAGCCATCTTTCGTAATACCCAGCGTCCATTCTCGGCCACTTTGGGTATGTTTGGATGGGAATTGGGAGTGATTGTTAAACTGCAAATTGCCCGTGTTTGTGCGGGGGACGGATAGGGGATGAGGGAAGGGGGGGGGGGGCAGAAATGTTCGGTTGGTTGAATGGCTGGTTGAGAGGTTGATTTTATCCCTGCATCCACGTGACCAGGACGTGTAGCATCTGGTCCGGCTTCTTATGATTGGCCAGTTGATTGGTTGCATGGTGGATGCATTCTTGGACTCATGCTTGGAATCTTTCTATTGGTTGGTCATTTTCTATTCGTACTTCACCATTCCCATACCTCAAGTATTTCTTTCATTATAACCCAGCTTACGACATGGGATCCTTACAAGGCTGCCACATATTATTTCAAAATGGAGCGACTGATGGCGGAGAACGAAGCAAAGTTTAGAAAGGGTGGGGGTTAGTTTCCGCCGAGGACATTGTGCTTGAAGTACATTACGTATTTTGTTTTCACTTGAAGAAGACCCAAGAGGTCGAAATGCATCGTGTCTGTGTACTTTGTTCGTCAATGTCCTCGGCGGAAACTAACCCCCACCCTTTCTAAACTTTGCCACATATTAGTAAAAGGGAAAAGTCTCCTCCTTACCTCCCCTCCCCTCGCCTACCCACAACAACAACGAAAAAAGAAAAAAAAAAAAAACAAAAACAAAAAAAACGAAGAGAAAGGACGCAAGTTGACTTTAAGGACCCCGGCCAATAGGTTGTTGAGCTCACTCTTCACAGTAAACAGAAGTGTGTTGGAGGGGTGTAGGGGGGCGGTATGGGGATAGGTTGTGTGAGTGCACGGACGATGAGCGTAAGAAGTGGTAGCAAGGGGGCACGTGTTTCAGCTATATAGCTAGTGGGTTGTGAACGTGTGGAAATAGAGTTTCTGTCAGAGACATAAAACAAGAGAAGAGACAGGCGAAAGGAGAAAGAGGGTATGTACGCGCAACCCAATGCTGCTCATGGTACCCATTCACCTAGCAAACATGAAAGACGAAAAGCTCTCAAATCAGAGTAAGTCCTACCTGCCCATCAACCCCCCCCCCCCCCCCTCCCCCTACTCAAGAGATGGAGGTTTCAAGCGAGTCCATATATCCTCGATAATACACGAATACTGCAACAAGAGCAGAACAAATGTTTGTGTGGATGGATTTTTATGTTTACTTCACTTCCTCTCTGGAAACGGGAAGCACAAGTTCTAGAATTTGTAATCATTTTGAGGTATGTCCTCGTACCACTCACCCACAATGATGAGTCCCCGGCGAGCTCTGGTGAGTGCCACGTTGATCTGGTTCCGGTCGGTGATGAAGCCCAGGTTCTGCAGACACCAGCCGAAGGTCGGGTTAGCTTCTATCTTGTGGGACGGCATCGACCTCACGGTACTCAGTATCACGTAGTCCCACTCGTCACCTGCGACACCGAATCACTGATGCATGATGATGACGCTGACGATGACGACAGAGATGATGATGGCGATGATGAAAGCGTTGATCATAATGACGATGGGCAATAGTGATGAAAATGACGTTAGTGGTACAGTTGACACCGATAAAAATGGTGGTGGTGGTGGTGGTGGTGCTGTGGTGGTGGTGGTGGTAACAGCAGTAGCAGCAGTGTGTAGCATGTGCCGTTATACTGTTCTTGTTCTTTTTGCTGTTGTTATTGTTTTAGCATCAGCAATGTGTGTGTGTGTGTGTGTGTGTGTGTGTGTGTGTGTGTGTGTGTGTGTGTGTGTGTGTGTGTGTGTGTGTGTGTGTGTGTGTGTGTGTGTGTGTGTGTGTATGTGTGTGTTGTGTGCGTGTGTGTGTGCGTGTGTGTGTGTGCGTGTTGTGTGTGTGTGACTCTGTGTGTGTGTGTGTGTGTGTGTGTGTGTGTGTGTGTGTGTGTGTGTGTGTGTGTGTGTGTTCTGTTTTTTTTTTAAAAACCCTGATAGACTCATGTGTGTGTGTGTGTTGTGTGTGTGTGTTCTGTGTGTGTCATTGTGTGTGTGTGTGTGTGTGTGTGCGCGCAGCATGTGTGCGTAGTGAGCATGTAGTATATGACTGACCTCGATTTAATTGATGCGCATTGAAGATGGGGACGTGTGATAGCAGGTGTAAGGGTATTTGTGGTTGTATGATCTATTTCTTGCAAAAAAAAAATTTGATAGACTCATCTATTATTTTTTTTTTTTCAATATATCTATCTTATTTGTATTCTTTGTTCGCTTGTAAGCTTGTACAGCACTGAGAGCTTGAACAGCGCTATAAAAATCCCCAGTGGTAGTAGCAGTAGCAGTAACAGTTTTTGTAGTATACAAATGACCTCGATTTAATTGAAACAAAGCATTTATGAAATGAGGCAGGGAACAGTAAACAAGAAACAACAAATAAGCAGGGTAATTAAATCGAGGTTATTTGTATTTTTCTGTTCGTCCTTGTTTTCTTGTCTGACTATTTGTTTGTTTTATTGTTTACTGTTCCTTGCCTAATTTCATATTTATTTTTTGTTTCAATTATATCGAGGTTATTTGTATTTGTTTCGGTTCGTCCTTGTTTTCATCTGACTATACTCAAGTTTTAAAAGTCTGCGCCAGTCTTGAATAAAAGTTAATTTATATTTGTTCGGTTCTTCCAGTTCTTGTTGCTGTGTAGATGTGTTCGGTACAGGATTAGGGGCAAGGTTGACCCATCCTTTTTCGGGGATGTTTCCTTGTTTGTTCTGTGTGCTCTGTGCTGTCATGTCTGCAAGGCCGTTCGGTGTCATAAGCAGCATTCCTTTGGAGTTATGTTTTCTTGTTGGAGCAAGAGTTACCCTACTTATTTGATGTTTGTTGAAAATCTTAAGTGGACCAAGCATCAAATTCTGAATAATCAAAGAATAATTTCGGTAACTACTACGAAAGCACTAGCAACATTGTCTGACAGACGTGTCCGTTTGTGGACACCTTTGGAGACTAGCTCTGAAAGCCAGTGTAACTGCCTTTTACATGACTAGCGAGAAATGATTTGAAACATTTTCAGTTTACATCACTGTAAAGCCTGGGCTGTAGATTTAATTTTGCTCGATTTTATGAAGACTGTTACCAGATTTTTTTATTACCAGAGCACACCCACGCTGAAATGAGAGCACCCATGCTAAAAGAACACACATCCTAGAATAAATTGTATGTGTTTGTCTCCATTTTTGTTTTGTTTGATTTTAACTTATTTTTTTCCGTCTGTGCGCTAATTTTAATTTTGTTTAATTTTTCAATGATTTTTTTTACGTCCATGTACTTAGCACGTTGCTAAAGCGCGCGGTCTAAAATAGTAAAAATTTTTAATTGTTTCAATTTCGTCATGGGAATTACACTGTGACTTGTATGTCTTACACTGGAATGCTTAACACTTCATCGTTACATGCCCGCAATGGGTTTTTGATTTCCACACCAAAAAAAAAAAGTGTTATCTTTCTGTTGAGAGAAGCATTTAAACTATCGAAATCCGTGTTTCAAAACACTATCCTCTTTGTACGGTTTTCCCACACAAAACTGAAGAACCCGGTGGATACCTACAAGATGAGAATCTACACAAGAAGATAAACGTGTGATGACAGCGGAATCCCAGATGATCCAAATTAAAACACCTCATCTTGCAAATGGAGGGGGGGGGGGGGGGGGGGGGGGGGTGCGGGGGAGAGGCGCTTTAGATCAGGCTGAAAAATAAAGGTGTCGATCGTCACTCTCCTCTAGCGTTACACGTAGACGATACTGAGGTGGGTAATGGAGAGCACGGGAGTGTGTGATGACAATCCAATTTGTATCAAAGAATCATTCAATACAGCAGAAATGAATAAAGCATACAAACCACCGTCGCGCTTATCATGTTTTCCGCAGGATCATTTTAAATTCTATCATTCTAAGGAAACACATTTTGTCATTTTAAAGAAAACATGTAAAACATATGCATGATATATAGATTTAAATCTTCATTTTTTTTTTATAAAATGAACACAGTAGACTACATGTTGGTTGTTCGGGTGCGGGGTGCTCTTTTAGAATTGTGTGTATGTGTGTGTGTGTGTGTGTGTGTGTGTGTGCGTGTGCGTGTGTGTGCGCGCGCGTGCGCGTGCGGGTTCTTTTTTTCTCATCTTCTGGCCACTTCGTTGGCATTACATCCACGCCGCGCATTCCGGCTCCCCGTCCATACCCACAACTTGTTTGTCCCGCTGTAGACCCGGTATCGGATATCCACAGGAAGCAGTCAGTGTCAAGTCAATATGAGGCAACCTTCCAGAGGAGACACTGCACTATGCTGGGTCATTTCGGTGATGTTCAGAGGTGCCTGCTCTGATCCAGTATACGCAAGACACCATCTACTAAGCCCCCTATGACGACAATTGTTGCTTGGTTAGAGGAGCCAGCGTGAGTGTGCTCTCCCTCTAGTGGGCGCCACCACGTCCGTCCAACGACAGTCCCCATGAACATGCAAATACGAGCGACCTCGACACCAACTTCGCCAAGGTTACAGACGCGGAGAGGACATCGAGACTGAGGTCATCACAACAGCAGAGCACGAAAGGCCTCAGAATTGGAGAATTTTTTATGCTGATTAATGAGAATGAGGATGATGAAGATAAGACTTCCACTCTAGACTGACACTGCATGACAGGGCTGTACTCAACGCTTACCGTTTGTCCCAGGATCAACCAGGCCTGAGAGATGCAGGCACCTGCAGGGTTGGTCAGAAAATTTGAGCAGTACTCTCACAGATGCATATTAAGTGGATGCAACTCGACTGTGTGATCCCAGTCTTCCCTATGGAGCCCATAGCAAACTCGGCTTTGGGCATGAACCGGTCAGGGTAAAAAAAAAATCTCTCACAAATAAATGGCACTTATGAGAATTGATCCCACAGCCTTTCAGCCGGGAGTCCGCGCGATGTTTGCCATTCGCCACACAGTGGCTGGTGGGTGGTCCCACAGTTAGCCGTACATGAAATCTGTCTGCAAAAAAAGTTGAATGTGATCTGCATAACAGCAGGAAATACAAACCATGCTCAGTCTGAAAATAGAGCATTCTTTGAGCACCACTTTGGAATCACGTAAGCAAAACCAAACTTACACCTGAAGACGCAATTGCTAAAACATCCCGTAAAAAGCAGTTTTACCATCATGGAAGAAAAAAAAAATCCTCGTAAATTGAAGGGAAATGGAGGCTCTGATATCGTAACTTGCTAAGCCAACATACCGTCACTTTTGCAGAACGTTGATTTGATATAAATGAATTTAAGAAGATTGTGAAAAACGTTCAGATTTTCCAGCATTTAGACACAAACAGATCCCCTTACCTTGGCTTGACACCACAGTTCCGACCAGCTGTGGGTCGTGCGACAGTCTTGGTGTGCAGCCAGCACCAAGGGCACTGGAAGAAAAGCGGTTCTTGTGCACTGTGGCTACTTTCTCCACCAGCAGGTGGCGCTGTGCCTTGTACTGGGTCAGCACCTTCACTCTGTTCAGATTCACGTGGTGCACCTCCTTCAGATAGTCCAGTATCTCAACCTGCCATGGGTAAAAAAATGGTTACAAATAAAATCTAATCGTGACTGTTGCTGGAGAACAGACCTAAGTCAGCAAGCACCTGTGGTCTTGATTTGTCCTATGGATCCCCTGAGAACCCAATGATCATCGCATGCTTTGGTGCATTCACACTTTGCGTCTCCTTTTTGAGAGTCCTAGAAATGAAGAGAGTGCATTTAGAGCCGTCCTTCTACTGTCTTTCCCTTAATAAAGTTCAAAACCAGCTATTTCCTTTGTCATTGTGGCTCCCAAACATGGCCCAGTCGTCATTAAGATTCCGAGAAGGAGTTGCTGCTTGGTGGTAATTATCAATCACACTCTGTGTAAGTACAATGTATAACAATAACAGTACATCCATTGTTATTTGAAAGAGCTCGTCGAGCTTGAAGCTGAGTTACTTGATGAGATGGACCGCCCTGTACTAATGACGCTCAAAGTGCTTTAATCGATTCGCCCCATCGGTGAACAGATCACAAAGAAATCACTGACAAGAAAATTATCACGTAAACAGTTCACAGCTCTTAACACGGATTTCAATCTCTAAAACAATTTGTCCTTCAAAAATGAAGAACCCTCAGTCAATATTATGCAAACCTTCATTCCCATAAGCTCACTTCGCATGTATTTATTTGTGCGTTACCGTACCACTTTGTCAGCCTCCGCATCGTTCGACCTGGACTTCTCGTTGCCCTCCTCCGTGGTCACGGTCAGCGTCTTTTCCACGCCCCGCACGTCCACCAACAGATGAGGCACCGCCTGCTTGACTCTCTGCAGCAGTTTGTCGTAGTCGCTGCCAGAATGAGGAGGAAGAGGAGGAACAAGCACCTGTCTGGGCCAGAACGGCAGAGGATCCACGTTCCACGTCTGGGCCTGACTCTTGCGTCCCGGGGCTTTGGTGTCAAGATTCCCTTCATAGAATTCGCCTGACGGGAACGCGCAGATCTCGGGGTGCTGGAGAAAAAGGCGTTGGGCGTTTCCGTAAAGTTAGATCACGAACGGAATGTGGAGTACTTATATTACATCAGAGGTAAAAAAAAATGGACCGAACTGCTGCTGTTCATCTCTCTCTCTCTCTCTCTCTCTCTCTCTCTCTCTCTCTCTCTCTCTCTCTCTCTCTCTCTCTCTCTCTCCGTCCGTCCGTCCGTCTATCTGTCTGTCTGTCTCTCTATCTATCCATCCATCCGTCTATCTATCTATCTACCTGTCCAACTATCTATTTATGTGTATGTGCGTGTGAGCGCATGTTTGTGTGTGTGTGTGTGTGTGTGTGTGGGGGGGGGGTGGATGGGTGAGTGGATAGGATGATGTGTATGTGCGTTTATGTATGTATGTATTTATACATGTATGAGAAAGTTTTACCTGCTGCTGTTCAATAATAATAATGATAATAATAACAATGATAACAACAATAACAATAGTAGTAATAAAAATAAAAGCAATGATGATGACGATAATGATAATGATAATAGTTATAATTAAGAATAACAATGACAACAACAATCAGGAATGATAGAACCAGGATTGCTTGTGTGTATATCGGGAGTGGACGCCCTCAACAGAACCAGCTCACCATTCTGTACTGATCCTTCAGGAACACGGCGATGTCCGGCACGTCCCGGTGAAGCCTTTCAAACAGAGACTGGTCCAGGCCGAGCTCTGCGGCCTGCTGGCTGACCACGATAGGCCTGAGCTGCTGGTGGTCACCAATGAGCACCACCTGTTTGGCCTGGGTAGCCAGGATGGGAGCCATGGTATCTGGCTCCGTGCACATGCCGCATTCGTCGATCAGGATCTGCCCATCCACCCACCAAACGGTATGAACCCAATAGTAGAATAAGTCGTCATAGAATTGGCGGTGCGTATGTATTACTTCGATTTCCTCACACACACACACACACACACACACACACACACACACACACACACACACACACTCACCTGGAACACACACACAGCTCTTTTCTTCCTTGGAACTGGAGGTCCACACCACCAGACTCTGACTGGAGCTCCCATGGCGCAGGTGGGTCAGGATGCACTCGTGCTGCTGGCGCAGCTGGTCAGGATGCTTTGCTGCTGCCTTGAACAGTATCTTGAACAGTATCTTGCGGTAGTCTCTCACGTCCTGGGGGTCTACTCCGAACCTGGAAGGGCAGGCAGCACCATACATCCGAAGATCAAGGACTAGTGTGATGATCTACCCAAAACTAATTTTAAACTGATGAGTTATTGAACGTTTTGTTTCTCTCTCCTCCCCCCCCCCCCTCTCTCTCCCTCTCTCCCCACCCCCATCGTGTCCTATCCATCACCCCTCTCCGCCCCTACCCCTCAAAGTTTTTTTTTTTATCCAAAAGAAAAAATAACAAATAAAGAAATAAGATTGCGAATCGAAAACGAATAGTCAGACGCCTACTGTTTCATATTCGTATTCACACCTACCGAGAGAGAGAGAGAGAGAGAGAGAGAGAGAGACAGACAGACAGACAGACAGACAGACAGAACAGACAGACAGACAGACAGAGACAGACAGAGAGAGAGAGAGTGAGAGAGACAGAAAACTCAGTGAGTCAAAACAGTCTTTAAAAAGATACGATGTTTTGATGGATGGCCTTTATGTGCATAACGCTTTGAGGCTAAAATCGAGTAAAATGACGACTGAAAATATTCAAATTTTTTTTTACTCTATTTCGTCACCCCATCAGTGTGCGACTAACGTTTGATTCGGATGAGATAATCAGTCTTTAAATGTTCAAAATCATCAATATTATTTCTCCTTTCATGAAAGTCATCTCGTGGGAACTATTCTTTTAGTTCTGATAAAATGACACGTATTTATTCTTCTTGTTGCAAGGTTCTATTCTAAATATTTTTAATGAGAGATTAAAAACACTTCGACTGACATTGTAAGAACTTACTGGAAGTCGAACAAGAAATAACAAAAATATTGTTTCTAAGAAATCAAATCAATGTAACTTCTATGGAGTTGCCATGACTATGAAACATTATTCAAAACTGTACAAAACTGAAAATTATCAACCATTTTTCGTTCATCCGGAACGGGTTAACGTCTAAATCAAACTGCAAACAGGAAAAAACATATCTACTCATAAATCTGTGGCATGTGTTGTGATGAATAAACAGGTGAATGATCAGTTATTTGGTCTAATACACAACTACGGCTTGTTTACAGTTGACTTCGTTTGCACTATTTCCTTGACTGTTCGGTGGTGTTGTTTGAATCTGTATCTAACCTACTGAACCGTCGAACTTAACTTTTCTCTTAACATGATGGGCTAATTCGTGTAGCGATTTGAAAACTACTGTTCATTCATATTTCTTTATGAATGACAACGCTAATTATCTTGCGATACTCTTTCAAATCTTCAGGCTCCGCTCGGTACCTGCTAGGATGGGCAATACACCTCCGGAATTTTTATCGAAGTTTTGCAGCTCTTTTGCGTGCGGTTTCCCGTTCTGCCGGATCACGTGGTGCAGTGAAATATCCTGGAAGACAGATAGTAAAATGTATTGAATACAAATCAATCAATCAATCAATCAATCAATCAATCAATGCGTAACGAAATACGAAAACAGATAAATAATAAAAAACATAGATAATTAATTCACTTACTAAATAATGTATAACTTAATATTCTTGCTGATTGAACGTTTTTTCATAGCGTTTATTTCAAACATGGAATTAATAACATTTTTCAAAGAAATAAGAACATGAAAAAAAAACACAACAAGAAAAGCAATCGTAAATTAGGGTCAGCTACACAGTCTGGTGAATATGTGTACACCGAGGTTTTGGATGACGATGGGTTGGTTTGTCTGACCAGTTAGCTGAATTATGTTTTGGAGACTCCCCTCACTCATGTGCAAATTGAAACAGAAACTTGTACAATGGAAAAATGTCTAAGTGGTGCTTAATTCAAAAGCAATGAAGAACAGATATAAGTGAAACGTATTCTCTCTCTCTCTCTCTCTCTCTCTCTCTCTCTCTCTCTCTCTCTCTCTCTCTCTCTCTCTCACACACACACACACACACACACACACACACACACACACACACACACACACACACACACATACACACACACACACACACACACACACACACACACACGTATACACGTAAACATACACAACCTCGCGCACGCACGCACGAAGGCGCAAATACACGCAAAGAGTTAAAAAAAAAAAAAAAAAAAAGAAAAGAAAGCCAGCAGCAGCAGCAAAACGAATAACGTGTGTGTGATGTGTGTGTGTGTGTGTGTGTGTGTGTGTGTGTGTGTGTGTGTGTGTGTGTGTGTGTGTGTGTGCGCGCGCGCGCGTAAGAGAGACAGACAGACCAACCGATAGACAGGCAGACAGACACACCGACAGACAGACAGACAGGTTACCCTAAGAGTGGGATCGCTCTGCAGGCCTTGGGCATCCTTCGAAGCGACAAAGTCTCTCCCCGGCACAGGGTAGTCCAGGTTCTCTATGAGTGCCCCGTACACTCGGACGATCCTGGGGCATTCCTGGCCAAGCTTCGCTTTCAGCTCCCCTGAGTAGTGTCACAGGTAGGACAGAAGACATGGGGTGTTGAAAGGGAAACGTAGGAGAAAGGGGCTGGGGCAGAGGGGGGGGAGGGATGTGGGGATGGATGGGGGGGGTGTCCGGTTGACTTTATCGTTATCTTTGCATTCAGTTGCGAGTTCGGATTCCGCTGTGGTCAGAACAACATTGTCAGTTCGCTGTGTATTGCGGTTCTTGCGGTATCAGCGTAATGCAAGACAAGTCTCCTCCCCCCCCCCCCCCCCCCCCCCCCCACTCCACTCTCCTAGGATAGTTATCCCCGTCTGCCTTTGGTCGTTGTAGACGTCAACCGTGCCGGACTCGTAATCTTGGTGATCCTGGGGTTGCGGGTTCGAATCTCCGCCGGGCCGTTTCGGGACAGGGGACAGGGGATTTTTCCCTCGGAGTTAACATTTGTTCTGACTCCATTTCCATACAGTCCTTCGAATGAGACTATAAACCGAGGTTCCGTGTGTGAACGCACGCATGATATCTTGCACACACGTAAAATCCCATTACCAACTTTCGGAAGAGAAGGCCAATTTGGCCGTTGGTATGGATGACACGTTACACACAGCATGCACCCTGCGTGAGAAATAAAAAGAATGAAGGAAGTAAGGAAATTGAGTGAACGATATTGAACGATACTGACTGGATGACACGGGAAACGACTGAATGAAGCGCCAGCTGGCAGCTCTTCAGTCGGCACCACCCAGGTAGGCAGCCCGTTGTGTAAACGAGTGTTGATTGTAAAGCGCTTAGAGCTTGGTCTCTCTAGCCGAGAATAGGCGCTATATAAGTAGTCATTATCATCATCATCATCATCATCAACCTTCTGGAGTCAACAGTCAGGATCCAAAGAATGAAGGGGTTGCGCGGAGATGAGGAGGCAGTTCGGCTTTTGACCGAAGGCTTTTCAATCCCCCCCCCCCCCCCCCCCCCATGTTTCAGCTGACAAATGTAGGGTTTAAAAAGAAAATGCAGTTTCCAAACATGTAACTGCCTGCATCCACATGGCACCGTCTGGGTTTTGTTCTGCAATGTTTTCTTATCCCTATTCGAAAATAACATCTACACACCACATTTCAAAACACAGTTTTGATTCTTTTTTTTTTTTTTTCATTTTGGGATTTCGTGAATAATTTCCAAATTAGGGAAATTTTTCGTGAGGATTGGCAGCTATATGAATAAAACTAATATAAAGTTTGTTTTGTTTTGTTTTGTTTTTTTGCTGGTAAGTGTTGAGTAAGGCGTGGGGTAAAAGCAGGTTGGATTAACGCAATTTACCTGGTCGGCGCATGGTAAGACTGGACACTTAAGACTTTTCAGCTAAACAACAAGCAGGATAAATGTTCAGTCCCTGATGGATATTGCGTAAGATAGGAAACATGCAAGAAAACATGTAATGTTGCTGTAGATATAAAGGTGCTCTAATATAAAAGGGACAAAGGCACTCCAACAAAACTGTGGGTGCTTAACACAGTCCACAAACCATTCCACATAAATGCATGGAGAAGACAGACAGAAGAAGGGGAAAAGAAAACCCGAACCCCTCAGATCTTTGGAAATACATTTTCTACTTTTGAAAGTACTTTTGTATCGATGTGGACTCACAAATTTAATTTTTTTTTCTACATTCGATAGTAGTTCGTGTAGCTTTGGGTGTAGGGACATTCTATGAGACAAATTCCGGGGATGAGAGGGAGAGAATGAAATACTCTCTTGTAGACACA
>JADBJO010005079.1:5000-22500 GCA_016801955.1 Conus betulinus | reverse complement strand
TTGTTTCCTGTGCGTTGTCCATGAACGGTGGCACACTTTCTGTGTTTCACTTCCATTCCGGTGTAATGCAGGAAGGTTTCCGTCTCTTATCTATCATTTCTTGTAAGCTCTCCTCATAGCGAGCACTGGCACATACATCATCCATGTATGCCTGACATGGAGAAGGCATTGAAGCTGGTGTGAACGGCTGCTCCATCCACCGAATCCACGGGTCCAACGCCTGAATGAAGACAACAGCTGACCATGGGCAGCCTTGCACAATGCCACGATGCCTGGTAATCCTGGGCGTGGACGTGTCTCCCGTCTGCACCTGGAATGTAGAGTTGGTGTAGATATCCGCCGTCACGTCGATGATGTGCTGGGGGTAGCCGGCGCTCTGCATCGCATCCAACATCACTCTGTGATCAATGCTCCCATAGGCGTCCTTGATGTCAACGAAAGTAGTGTAGAACTGACTTGATACATGCTTGAAGTTCTCAATTGCGGCTTTCAAGCAGAATACGTGTTCTTGAAGGCCGTTTCTTGGGACAGACCCCTTCTGTTTTGATGACAGCCTTCCGGTCGAAACAATCCACGGTAAAAGTCTCCTTTGCACTAACTTCATGTAGATCTTGTACAAAGACGTCAACAAGGAAATAGGTCTCCAATCACCAGGCTGCATCACATTCCCTTCTTTTTTGGGAAGTAAAGTGATCGTGGCATGTTTCCAATCAGTGGGAATTCTTTTGTTTCTCCAGCAAATGTTGAATATTGCCGTCAAAGGTAATGACAGACGTTGCAGATGTTTTTTTTTTCAGGAAAGAATATTCAACTCCATCATATCCAGGCGCTGCTGTGTTTCTTCAGCGATTTCACCACAGATATCACTTCGTCCTCGGTGAACGGGTCCAACTGCAGTTCTTCTTCAGGAGGAAGAGGAGCGATGTTGACAGGCCAGGGCGGAGGGGGGAGGGGATATTCCAATACCTTTTCACTCTTCTGCTGGAAAAAAAACGCCGTCAAACACGTTCACTTCAATGGGACAAGTGGGTCGTGCTTCTGATCTGCTGTCGTTCTTGATGATCTCAATGGCACGTTTCTGATTATCTAACCAAAGCTGCGTTAGTTCATGCTTTTCCACGCTCCGCGCACTATGTTGATCCTGTCTTTCACGCATATGTCTAAAGTGTTTCCTAACTTGGGAAGATGGTGTGATCAATGTAGTGAAGAGCTTTTTCGATTTTCTGCCGCAGCTCATCTTTCTCCGATCCATACTGAATTTGTTCGGCGATTTGAATGGGAAACTTGTTAACAGCTCTCCAGATAAATCTCAGAACGCGAAGTTCTAAATCTGGAGCTTGTGACGCCTCTTCGTTTGGCGTCATAGTATGGTTGACGTCACGCTGCGCTTCCAGAAAGCGGAGGACGTTCTGAACTTTGCCTAGGAGACGAAGCCACGGTCGAAAATCCCCGTGAGCAAACTTGACGGCATCTGCATGCTTCGTTCGGATAGACTCACGAAACAGCCGCTCGGTTCGTTCGAAGTCTGCCCACTGGGCGTCGTGGACTACTCCTTCAAAGGGCGCCCATGTCTCCAGGTTGGCAAAGTCCAGTGGCACTGTGTGTTGACCCGTGGCAGGGGGGCTGCTCATGGTCGTTGACTGGGTCTACCACACGCCGAATCACTCCACTCCGAAGCGCAGCTCTGACTGAAGCTTTCGCTTCAGCAATTAATGGCCAGGCGCCTTGCATTGCTGGACTGACTGTGTTATCGAGGACAGTGCACACACAAACACACACACACACACACACACACACACACACACACACATAGATAGACAGATAGACAGATAGATAGATAGATAGATAGATAGATAGATAGATAGATAGATAGATAGATAGATAGATAGATGGATGGATAGATAGATAGATATTGTTTGTGTGTGCAAGTGTACTTTCGTGCGCGAATGTGTGTGTGTATATGTGTGTGTGTGAGTGTGTGTGTGTGTGTGTGTGTGTGTGTATACATACATACATACATATACATACATACATATACATACATACACACATACATACATACATACGTATGCATACATACATACATACATATACATATACATACATCCAGAGGCAGGTAGAGATTTACATGGGAAAACAAAAGGACAGACAAAATGACAGACACAAATGGCCAGACAAGTCAAAAAGACGAAAGCAGGCAGAGACAGACAGACGGAGGAGAACAGATGCAAACGACTTACCCAGTGGAGGAAACGTCAGACCCATAGCCATGGCCCTGGGTAGTGTGTGAACTGTCCTTGAGCTGATACAGCATCTCTTGGGCTCGTCTTCATTTCCAAACAAGGAAGAGTAATGAAACAAAAAGAAATGAAGTTAAACAAACAAACGAATGAAGTAATGTCAAAGCATTATCACAAGATCTTTTCTATGACTGACTCTATTTTGCAAAGTGTGGGACTGTTTGTAGGGGAGGTTTTGCTTTATAAGATTAAAAAAAAGAAGAAAAGAGAGAGAGAGAGAGAGAGAGAGAGAGACAGAGAGAGAGAGAGAGAGAGAGAGAGAGAGAGAGAGAGAGAGAGAGAGAGAGAATGTTTGTGTTTCTTTTAATCGCATCAAAGATACTTGATTTTCACCGCAGCCAAAGCAAAACTGGGCACGTGTGAGGGCAATACAGAAGAAAGTATGCGAGAGGGGGTGGGCTACGGAGCTAAGGAGGATGTATGAGTGTGTTTGAGCGAGTAAACGAAAATATACTGAACTAATTTAGCCTTTTCTTCTTTCTTTCCTTTTTTTTCGTTATAGATAATTCTGTTGTCTTGTTTATTATAATTAGCTTGTCAGGAAGAGCGAGCGTGCCGCTACGCTTGTGCTTGCCTCACCATTGAAAATAACTGGAACATTTTCAAATTAATACTCAAATACCAGAAAACACAGGAAGGTGTTGTTTCAAGATGACTAACTTTTTACCTGTCCACATCCAGCTTTGGCAGAATTTCCACGGTGAGACTGGCTCCTTGTTTCGTCATGAGCAGCTCCGGTGGTCTGGGACTGGCTGGAGACAAAACAAAGTTCACCACCCAAAGGTCACCTGCCTTGCGCTTCTTGTGGACAACGTCCACCACCGATCCATGAGCTAGCCATGTGTAGTGCTTGTCAACAGCAACAGACATTGTGCTTTGCTTGATCCATGACTGTACAGCCTCTGAGCAGGGGCATCTGTAGCGAAGGCATAAGAAATCAATCGCAAATTTTCCACTAGTTTTCAGTTCGTTTTGGCTGCAGCTGTCAACCGACTTTCCATCAAATTCTATGCCCTGATCACGGCAAAATTTGGCGCTGAGTCTGAACGAGCCAGAATACGGCTTGTTCTTATGTGATGAAAGTTCTTCCATCGTGACATTGACGTTTTCAACGACAACACTGTTTTGGCTGCGCCCACAATTCATTGCCGCCTCCATCTCAATCAAGGGGATCCATGATTTCAGGTATTTCGTGCACGCTGTTTTAAAGCTCTTGCACGTGGAAAAATCCAGGTTTCTAGTTTCGTTTTTTGCCAAAGAACACAGGGTTGGTATGGGCTCTTTGACATGTTGTATGCACAATTCCAAATTGCGAGCCACACGCAAGGTGTCCACTCGAAGCTTCAAGGTTCCTGACATCGGAACTGCAGATATCTGTACTGCAGTATTTGTCCTGGTGTGTACGTCATCTGAAACTGTATAGGTTGTTGAGACGGCGTGCAGCTGTCGCTGAAAGGAATATCGTCCACCCCCGACTCTCCGGTGTTTTCCCTGACGGACAATGACGTCAAGTTCTGATTGCACGATGACAGCGTCTCCAAAATCCTGCGCCAGTGTTCACACTTTACCGACACAGATAACTGGTCTGGGCGTATTCTTATCACGGTGTTTCTTCCTCCACTTTTGTTAGAATACTGCTGATTGATAACACCTTCTGGCCGTACCAATGTATTTTTAAAACATTCTTTCTCCCACTGAACTGTCACAGAGTCCTGCTGTGCAGCTGTGCCTGGTGTCAGTTCTGGTTTGACAGCTCATGCCGAACATGTTAAAAGTCAGCTTCTGCTTCCAGTCAGAGAGCTGGCATAGAGATGGTATGCAGACTGTCAGCCCTTCTTTGTCCACCTCCTCGGCATAAGCTCGGAACACAAGAGGCTGATTACTCAGACCTTCAGCCATCTTCAACTGTTTGCAGCCTTTCTGGAACGTCCTTCTGATTCGACATAGCGACGTTGATATGCTGACACAGTTCTGTGACACTTTCCGGAAGGCAACTGACACGCTGTCCATCAAGAAGAGCATGAAGAACTCGCTGAACATGTAAATCAGCATATCTGCGAATGGGGGATGTGCAAGTGGTGTAAACTTCTCGATCCAGGTCAAAATGAAGCAACTCAGGTTTGTTCAGGCCTTGGTGACACTTGTACTCCGCTGTTTCCATCAGATCCATCCAGTGTTTGATGGCAAAAAAACTGCACCGGATGGAGATCATCCGTGAAGGCCAGTATCTGCGCTTCCTCTTTCTCTCCCTGCTCAAGATGCCGACCTAGCTTCAGCCAGACACTCTTTTGTATCACGATGTTGTTTCGAGAAACACTACGTCGGTCCTCATGGAAAGTGAGCTGGCTTCCTGGGCTGACTTTCTTGCCTTGCAGCTGCATCACTAGGTTGGCCGCTTCACCCTCTCTATTTCGCCATTCCTGTAGTTGCTCCATGGTTGGAGCTTTCTGACATCGCACCAACATGATGTTCCGCAACGTTTTGTCCTCACTCAAACGGGACGCAATGCAAGAATTTGTCAAAATCATCAGCTCTTCTACCAGGGCATGAGCCTGTATGTCTTTGGTCACCTTCTTCAGATCAGGTAAGCGAGGGTCTGCAAATGGAATCGACATTACTGAGTCACCCTTTCGAGCTTTTCGCAGTTTGGTCGTTATGCTGTGCAGAATACAGATGGCGTTTAGTAGGTGTTCTGCAATGTCAGGTGGTGATTCCCCATCAATGATCATTTGCACCTTTTCATAGGTCAACTGTCGGCATGATTTTATTACAGATTTCTTTATGTCAGTTGGTTCTTGCACACGGCTTCCATCTTCATCAAACTTAAAGAACACGGACAAGGTGAGACGTTCTTCCTCTGGCAAGAGACTGCACAAGTGATGGGACAATGGTTCCGGAAGCATGGGATGAGATTGACGATTGCAGGGATAAAAGGTGACTGTTCTTCTCCGAGCCTCCAGATCTATGCTGCTGTTTTCCTTTACTATGGAGGCAACATCTGAAATATGTACACCAACGATGTAATGTGACCCTTCTTTTTTTGATACTGATGGCGTCATCAAGGTCCTTTGAGTCTGCTTCATCAATAGTGAAGACTTGGTCACCAGTAAGATCTTCTCGTCCTCCCCGTTGTTCCAAGATGGTCTCTTCTGATACGTTCTTTGTATCGTGTACAACATCTTTGGGAAAGTGTTTCGGGACACGGTGCTGCATTGTTAAAACCTCTAATCCCGAAGAATAGTCACTGCCATATTCATGCTTGGCTAAAACAGCTCCAAGTGGATAATGGCAAGATAACTTCCACGCCAGAATTACAACCTCGAATACACACCGTTCTCGATTGTCAGGGTGCACGTCGAAAAAGTCTTCGTGCACAAGATCACCGTCTGGGGTGATCTTCTTAATTTCAATTTTTGATTTTGTCAGATGGGGATATTTCTTCTTAACAAGATCGTTCATAACGTGTATCTTTGGGACAGTACCACATAATGGCCTCATAAGAAAACCATTTGCTCTGTCCAGCTTGCAGTATACAACAGGGTAATCAATGCTGGCAAAGCTTCTTCTCTTTAGAAGACCAACCACTTTCCCATAGGCCCTTTCTTCAGTAGTCTGTGCAATGTCTGTTCTGAACGCTTCTTTAGCTTGGTGGCTATTGAGTCGGTTCTTTCTTGGTTCCGATAAGACCTTCACAACAACTTCATCACCTGTGTAAGCGCGACCTGCCTTTGAACGACCGTCAATGACGATCTCGGAGTATTTACTGCGTTTGTCCAAGACTATTGCAATTGACCTCTGAGATGATTCGATTCTTAGCTGGCATCGTTTGTACTTCGCTGGATCGTTGTTTAACAGACTCTCTGGATCTTCTGCCCACTCTGCGTATACTTTCCTGTTCTGCCCTTCCTCCCGGAATTTCTTGGCCTGTTTCTCTGATAGTTTGATATCCTTGGTATTCATTGCAGTATAGCTGTTCGTTGTGGAATCTTTTTCACTCTTTTCGAACCAGGTTTGATATGTGTTGTTAGCTTCAGTGACAGATTCTGCTTTCCGTTCGAAATAGTTTTCTTTTTCCTGTTCACAGTCATCTTCATCATCACTCTCCTCCAGAAACCGAAAGTTGATCGTTCCCTCTGTGTTTTTTTCCTTCATCATCATTGTCGCTGTCATCGTCAACGTATTCAGAATTTGGGGGGGGTTGTCGTCCCGGACGAACAGTTGAATTCCGAACGTGGTTCTTCGTTGCACTGAACGTGTGTTTTTTCAGCCGGCGAGGCGTTGTCAGACTGGATTTTTGTAGAACTGCCCGTGAATGGCGGTGTGCTCTCTTCGAGGCCTGATGACGATTTTGTGCCGTTTGACGGCAGACCTCTGTCGGGGGACCAGATGGTGTCTCGCCCTTCTTCTTCACAGCCTTCCCTGTGAGAGAAACATTCATGTGAGGATATGATTGTAGCAGTAGATGACAGGTTCTTCAAGTCAAATGCAACAGGGCAGGTAACATGCCATCTGAACTTCAAAAATCACCATGAATAAAACGATACATCTCTAGCGCGAAGCTTTAGAGGGAGCGGGGTTCAGTATCTCTGTTCAACATTGATTCATATATTTTTTTTTTTTTCATCTTTAATAAATGTTAGCAAACCGCCAAGAGAAACGTGGACAAACGAGTCACAAGACAAAACACGACCCATTTCGACGTCTTAGGTCTTCTTCAGGCAAGACACCAACAAATAGGACAATGAAAATGAACGAATTTTTCACTTAACTCAGATCTCTTCAGCGCAAGGTACTGGAGTTTCAACGCCTGCCTACCCTGCGCTGGCGAGATCTACGCTAAGTGAAACATTCGTTCATTTTCATTGTCCTGTTTGTTGTGTCTTGCTCGAAGAAGACCTAAGACGTCGAAACGCGTCGTGTTTTGTCTTGTGACTCGTTTGTCCACGTTTCTCTTGGCGGTTCGCTAACATTTATTAAAGATTTGTTAAGATTTCCGTCTGCAGTCGTCTCACTTTGCAGCTAGATATATTCTTAAAGTTTGTAACCAGCCACAAAATGTGAGCATCATCGCCATTCGACATGCTGACAGAGGTTTTTGATTTATTAGCAACTGTCCATGATACCACTTGATTTTTTTTTTTTAATCAGCAACAATCAGTGAATATATCGCTGTACCTGCAGAGCTGCGTTTTTGTCCTGCGCTGATTCATGTTATCTGAGTTTGTAATTATCCAGAAATTGTAACAGGCATTAGCAAAAGCATATATATGAATATTGCACATGACCTGTTGATTAATTGCCGATTGTTGCTATCTTTAAAAAAAAAAAAAGAAAGAAAGAAAGAAAAAAAGACAGGTAAGATGCAAGCTACACTTTGAAAAGTCGGCTAGGGCTGCCCCTGCAAAGCTTGCATTTGTTTGATCGTTTTTCTTTTTCAATCTGTTCATCACTTGTTCATGCATTCTTTAAGTTTGTAATCAGCCATAGAAAGTGATAAGCAATGTCTTTACTAGACATGGTGCATGTGAATTATGAAGTATTACTAGTTACTATAACGTCCAGCACAATTAAGAGGGGTGTTATCGAGTGCTGAGATATCTAGGCCATTATACAAACATTCTAGCGCTGACGTTACGATTACCTTGTTCTCAGACTGATAAAAAGCTTTCCAATGAAAATCACTTCGAGGTCAATTTCCTGTCACTGAAGCACTTCCTGATTCAGTATCCTCAAAGGCTGTGTTATTAGCTTTTTGAATAACAATTTGTTTTACCTGTGCGGGTTTTGGCAAACCCTTGGGATCTGATCATAAGCGGGTAAATCCTGCATACTAGACCCATGCATCAAATTCTCTGAATACCTGGGCTGTCATGACGAGTCAGCGCATGTGTTTAATGCTCAGGCAATCATGGAGTCATATCAAGGCTGTAAGATATATGCACCAATTAAAAGTCCATGTGTATGATCCTCAAATATATCGGTTAATGAATGCAACTAATCAGTCTGAAACAAATTTTTATCATGATCCACGACTACATCAGATGAAATGAAACATCGTGATCGACTTCACACTTGGTGGTTCATCCCTTCGTACTTTCTGGATGGGGACGGACTCTGCAGGTGGTGGTAAACACAAGCACTGAGCTTCCCAAAGGAACAACGACAACAACAACGTTCCTGAACTTAATATACCAGTGCCTTAACATTTCAAGAAAACTTCAAACGTTTGCTTAGAAAATTCAGCAATTCTAACAATCAGCGTATAATCAGCTCCTCCACGTGGATGATCCATCCATATATCACGTGACAAGCGACAGATCTGACCGCCTGATTTCGTCAATCCCGGCAGAGTGACAACAGCTCGAGTGCGCATGGACGAATTTTTAGCTACACATGTGGGGGCCACTGGCACAACTACGGGATCTATGCCACCCCTGGTTTTTCAAAAGTGGGAAAGATAAGCTTTACTTGCTTTGCTTGTGGACAACAATCATATGAGTAATTGTTTGAACTCTCTCTCTCTCTCTCTCTCTCTCTCTCTCTCTCTCTCTCTCACACACACACACACACATGACTGACATAATAATATCGATAGTGTTGACAGTCTTGAACAATGCAGACTTTAATTAAACAATGGTAATGATAAAACCGTATATCAATACATATGAGCAAATAATTTAGGAGCACACTAAGGACGTTTAGACTTTGTGTTTCTGATATTGCTTAATACTGTTTAAGATTCTATGCCTTAAATGAAAAGTAACATACAAGCCGTTTAAGTTATTTAGCGAAGAAAGATTAAATGCATATATGTATATGCTGTCCTGCTTTCCATAACCTTACAACGAATTTTTTTAAGCCAGAGTACTATTCTCTTTCTCGTAAGTTCAGAGTGACTTTTTTCTTAGCTACAATACATGAAAACATACTCTGTGATCCGGCTTTGTTCGAATATAAAGCAAAATAGAATTCTGTGCTGTATGTTAATTCTATTGTTCATTTTACGAATGTAGCTGACTTCTCTTTTATCAGTTGTTATCATGATAACAGTTGCTGTTTTTGTGCATTACAAGTTTATCCTTTCACTTGCATTACAAATTTTATCCTTTCAGTAAGGGCCATGGTGTTTAACTGAATAAACCGTCATTTTATCATTCTTTCTTTCTACTGTCTTCATGTAGATACAGAACATTACATTTGGTATTATTTGTCCACAAGTCAAAATCAAATTCACTATGTCACGCTTTTCTGAATTCTCGAGAAAATTTCGGGAAATGTATGAATACACAAAACTATGAATAAAATTTGTCTGTCCTTTCCAACATCTATAATCTTACTATAAGATAAAGCAAACAATTCCTCACCCTTCTTTTTGTTCCGTTCAGCTTTTGGCTTCTTCCCGTGCATTCCTTTGACTTCATTTTCTCGGGATGGTTGGTCCATCGGGCTCTTCATCTTGTGGACTACGATTCCTATCAAAACACCTTAGCTCATTAAATCTCATCATGACTATGATCACCAACGTCATCAACATCCTCCTCACCACCACGTTGTCATCACTGTAGATTAAAAATGATAAGGAGCATTACTCATTGTACGGCATTGTATTGTATTGTATTGTATTGTATTGTATTGTATTGTATGTTCTGTACTACACTCTACCGTATATTGTATTGTATTATATCGATCGTATTGAGCTGTACTGTGCCGTGCTGCGTTTTGTATGATACTGATCGTGTTGAGTTGTGGTGTGTCGTATTGTATTGTGATTCCCTGTGCTGTGTTGCATTGTACTGCATTGTATTCAACAGCTTTGTATTGTGCTCTGTAACTTTGTCATCATCTCATCCGAAAGACTGGTACTCAGATCAGTACCTAGGGTCTGGTGAAAAGGCTGGGAAGATTAAACTTCACCCTGGTGGGTGGTGAATGTCGCGAACTGCTCACTTTCTGTATGGTAAATGCTCATGGTTAAAAACTGTCAGCAATACAAGCTTATGAGTGTGGTGTTCGTTTACTTATTTACATTGGGGACCTAAACATTGTAGACCGTCGTATGTTCCCGCAGGTCTATGAAGCCCCCGACTCAGTAACTGATATCACTGACAAATAAACTGTAACAAAAAATGTATTCATTGCCCAACAGTCAACGTTGTGGGTCGGGAATTTTTTTCCTTCCTACCCCCATCTCCACTTCTCTTCCGCCATTACCACGAAAAGACGACCGAGCCGTTTAACGTAAGAAAGATACCCAAAAAGAAAAAGATGACAAGGCATCTGATATGCGAATGAACGAGAAAGAGATTAACATTTGTTGTAGAGAGAGAGAGAGAGAGAGAGAGAGAGAGAGAGAGAGAGAGAGAGAGAGAACTTGCATGGATTCGCAGCCATTCCTTTTGGATTTCGTCTGCTCATGTTTAGTGTCTTCGTGACAGTGGTGTCCCTTGGCTTAGGCCAGCACAGCCCGCACGAAAGCGCTAACGAGCAAAACTGTGAACAGACCTCCTTGCCTGTTGAACGCGACTGAAAGCTGAGTGTACACAGATTTCAAATGTTACGTACGCTGTTTCTATGTGGAAGCGGGCAGAACAGACGGCGGTACCTGACGTAAGTGCTCTGTCCTAATCACAGCCATACTACAATCCTTCACCAACGCGTAGACTCGTCAGAACAGGAATTAAATTGGTCAGAACTTCAGGCTATTACAGCACTTAAGTCACGCCGTCGATGGCAGTTACAAGAACCAACCCCAGCCACAAGAATCTGCACCAGCCACACACAGAAGTCATCAACAAAAAGCATTCTTTGGCCGACGGATGAATCCATGCAGCTTCTAGCGTTGCCATTGGACAAATGAAAATACACGTTTAGTCATCTGTCATCCTTTTTGCGTGTGTGTGTGTGTGTGTGTGTGTGTGTGTGTGTGTGTGTGTGCCTGTGGTGGGTGGGTGACTGTGTGTATACAAATTTACTGTGTTACCGTGTTGTTATGGAATTCAAAGAGAATCAAATGAATTGAGTTGGTGTAACTGGCATGAGAACAGCACCTTCTGTTTACACTTTTTTTTCTTTTTTCTTTTTATACACCTCCCAGAAAAATCCTAGATAGGTCGTATTCTAAAAATATTATGATATATATACACACATCGAAAAACAAGGCGAACAAGACGTTTCCAATGGTGTATCAAGGATTTCTGTATGTTGAAAGTGAAAAAAAAAAACTGTCTAAAGTGTCCATTTGGTACGAACGCAATTTTGTTTAAAAAAAAAAAAAAAGGGGGGGGGGGGGGGGGGGGGGGGGGGGGACTTTAAAAATGCAGTAAGTTACATTTACTGTCAGAGAGGGCGTGCAAAATTACTAATTTTTCACATTTCTACCCTCGATTTAAGCAAAACCAGTTAAATAGATCAAAGTGTATTGGTTTTGCTACGAGCTGGTGCCGAAAATTCATTCTTTCCCAAATTGACCCAAGCCACTGTTTGTTGCATGCATCGTGACTTCGCCTGGCCCAACTAATCTAGCCTATGGCACTAGGCCTATATGGAAGGACGTCACGTTTAGAAGTGAGTATAGAAGAAGAAAGAAAACACATTTTGCACTAGTTCCACGACTTACCAGTCGAACTTAAAGACATCACAGCGTTCCATGAGAATTACCGTATCGTCGTTATAATGAAATGGATGCGACACTAAAATCAGCAAGAACATGTCCATTTGTAAGAGAATTACATACAGACTATGCATGGTGTATACGAGACTGGTTTTAAAAAAAAAAAAAAAAAAAAAAAAAAATAGGTGTAAGGAAGTAAAGCTGATGTGTGAAATTGCACTTCACTTGTGTTAGTTCTCTGTTGTTTAACCAGTGTTGAATGTTTGAGCTTCTCTCTTTAATTCTGTCTGTCTGTCAGAGCTACAAGTACGTTTAGAAAACAGGCCCTAAGGAAACTTATCTCAGTGCCACTATTGAGTATTTTAACAGTACCCGGAATAAATATAGATTTCTTTCGATGACTAGCACCGGAAAGTTGCTCCTTCCACCACTAGTAAGAGAGAGAGGGTGGAGGTGAGATGTTAATATCTGTATAACAAATATAATACTCATAGAGAAATTATTCCAAGTCCTTCCCCTAGAGGATCCACGTACCACTCCCAGCTCTCATCACAAAGCGCCAAAAAAAAGAAGGGGGATTTCCGCCATATGGAGAAAAAAAAAACTGAAAGAAAATCACCACCTCAGGCAATCTGTTGATCCGACAATTGATGCCACAAAAGAAAAAAAGGAAAAGAAAAAAAAAAAATGGATGCAACCAAAGACGAGTTTCATTGCATAATAGAATCACCAAACTTTCGAAACAGATTTAGTACTATTCCACAGAAGCCCTTTTTTTTTCTTTTCTTTTCTTTATCTTGTTTCGTGTGTGTGTGTGTGTGTGTGTGTGTGTGTGTGTGTGTGTGACTTTACGATGTGTCCATTCCTGCGCGTGCCTTGTAGGCCACTAAAAAGAAAGCCTTCAGGGGACGTAATTACAATATTGTTTGACTGGTAAACGTGCAGAAGTTGTATTTCTTCCCTTAGTCGAACGTCTCTCCCGATTTTATCAACGTGGAGCAACTGTAGGCAGACAGAACTTACCGTAAACTGATTTATTCAATATGATTATGAGGTTCGGACACCCTGTGTAATCTTGAAAACAAACAAGCAAACAAAACAACAAATTAGCTGCATCTGTTCATGCTGCTCATGAGGTCACTGTGTCACTCTTTCGGTAAGTGACGCTACCAATTCCTGCCATTTGAGAAAAAGTTTACAGAAATGGGCAAATAGCGCGACTGCTTCTTGTCTTAAACTTTCGGAAACCAGCTGTTATTAAATCTCAGCCTTTCCCAGCACATGATTGTATTATGGTCTTTCCCTTAAAATGATTGTCACCGCCTCGTAGGTCCAGAAGATAGTCTTGTTTTGTAAAGAAGCTTAACGAATAGTTTAAGTTTCATTCCATTGGTTGATTATCTTGCCTTACTTTATTCATTAAGCTCTTTTCTGTCAATGCCTTTTTTTTTAACCTGTGGCTACGCAGCCGATATTTTTTTTCACGGCAGATTTTCTTGCTCCTTTGTGTGAAGTAAAGCTGAAGAATCGGATTTTGTTTTTGTTTCGGGCTTTTTGTTGTTGTTTTTTTTTTGGTTTTATTATTGTTGTTGTTGTTGTTGTTGTTGTCTCCAATTCAATCGTGATTTTGCTTCTGTCTTCATCTTTCAATCAACATCAAATTTCACCAAGTTTTGAGCAGAAAGGTGTCATCAACACCAAGTTTTGCTGTAGCATTGTTGACACTGATTGACAAGCTGGAAGAACCCAGGCAGTTGTCTTTCGTTAATGGCCCATTTCATGCTCGATGCCAACAGGATGAATGCTGCCCGGCTATACGGGCCCAGGTCTGAAAGGACACCGGTTGAGTGGTTTTCAATGCTCCATAGACTGGAACTTCCCCTGATTACTCTGAAGAGAGAGAGAGAGAGAGAGAGAGAGAGAGAGAGAGAGAGAGAGAGAGAGAGAGAGTGGTCTGAAATTAACTCTGATTGTGGTATGCTTTTTTCTGTGCTCTGTAACATGTCCTCTGATTACTCCAAGGAGGAGAGAGAGAGAGAGAGAGAGAGAGAGAGAGAGAGAGAGAGAGAGAGAGAGCTCTAATTGTGTACTGCTTCGGTTTTTTTGTTTTGTTTTGTTTTTTGGGGGGGGTTATGTTTGCTTTTTTGTTTTTGTTTATTGGTTTGTTTTGGTTTGGGTTTTTTTTTTTTTCACTTTACCGCGGACAGTATTTATTAATGTCCTCTGATTGCACTGGAGAGAGAGAGAGAGAGAGAGAGAGAGAGAGAGAGAGAGAGAGAGAGAGAGAGAGAGAGAGAGAGAGAGAGAGATGTCACTTGGAAACCCCATAGCTGCAATATGATCCGGCCTATTCGAATCAAAACTGAAGTCGACTGGAACGGTTGACTGGCGTTATTTCTAGCCACCACGTCAGAGTCGCTACCTCGCCAGGCAAGTCTGTGGATTAGACACAGCCACATAATTTTATTCCAGCCCCGAGTGCTGAATGAATGAATGAATGAATGAATGTACGAATGAATACATGCACCGGTATATTTCCCTTTCAGTTGTTTTCGACTCCACCTGGGCAGGCCGAACGATCACACCACATTTGTTGCGTGTTTCTGTTGCTTAGAAACGAATGAATTCAATCGTGTCAAGATGAAGAGATTTTTCCGGAAACCTTAAGAAGGGGATACAGAAATCGTTGTTCCTAGTCTATGATGTAACAGAACGTCGCTCGTGGACGTGTATTCGCGTGAGGCTGGCGGCGAAAGAGGTCCATTAAAAGATAAATAACGTTCACTTGGCTGAGCAGTATTGAAAGCAGTTTGTCCGAGTGTCTTATCAACAGCAGCTAGAGACGCTGACACGAATTCGTCATTACCATTCAGTGGTGTGAAGAATAGAAGAAAAAGAAACACCCGAAGGTGCTGGGGAGGACCCAGAGAAGCACTGTCTCCACCTGCCTTTAGAGCAGTCCTGTACCACCCTTGGAGGCCTGCGCTGTGTTGACGATGGGTACAGGCAGGCCTCCAAGGGTGAAGGATAAATGGAAACGGAGGTTTTCTCCAGAACACTTCAGATTTCAATCAATGATAGCCTATTCTTACGTCAGTCAGGTCCAAGAGCTAACTACTACATAGTAGTAGTGTGTCGTAGAAGTTGAAACACACCCAATTGTTTCAGAGAAAAATTAACTATGCCAAACGTTCAATAAACTAAGTCAGTTTCCACAGAATTAGTGATTAACTTTTTTTTCATGGAAAATGAATGAGCCCGGAGTTTCTCTTTGGCCTTGAATGAAGAAGACCAATTATTTCAAATACACTTTGTGGTTCCACATATTTTAGTGTTAGCACGACATCAGTTTTGAAAGGAGTTTAAATATATGCCGGAGACCTCTGTCCTTGTCAACATACAAAATTATCTCTGCACTGCAATGTTAAGTCGAGAGTGTCGAGCTACTTCCAGTGTCCGTTTTGAAGGGTGATGTTACTTGCAAACCAGCTGGGGGTGACACTTGACAGCCATCACCACCCACTTCCTCGCTGTCTCCCAACCAGCAGTTAGGGTTAACAGTTTACATCATTCAAACAGTGCCCACCCTCACTGTCTCGGCCCTTTCTCCTCTCACTCCCTTCTCTTCATCTGTCTGGTCTTCTCCCACCCCTTCCCTCCCCTCCCCTCTTCACACACACACACACACACACACACACACACACACACACACACACACACACACACACACACACACACACAGCACATCACTCCTCTGCTCCCGCCCCCATCTCTCCTTCTTCACGTCTCTCTTCTTCTTCCTCACACACACACACACGCACGCACGCACGCACGCGCACGCACGCACACACACACACACACACACACACACACACACACACACACACACGTCTCTTTCTTTCTTTTTCACACAAACACACACACACACACACACACACACACACACACACACACATTATATATATATATATATATATATATATATATATATATATATATATATAATCAACTGCAACATAAAAAAAAACTAGGATGTGAATTACAATCAAGAGGCAGTAGCGTCCATAAAGGTGCCATTATGCTAGCGCATGAGAAGTTGTCATTGAATGCTGTCAGAACGCAGCACGCGAAAGTCGACACCACGCCGAAAGCTGCGCCAAGTCCATGAATCACGCTTCACTGCGATCCCCACAGTCCTTCACCACCTCGATTCTCGGTGCAAAAGATAAGAACCCTTGTCTGTACATACTTACGTTGTGTGTGTTGTTGTGTTGTAATTGTACACACCACATGCAACCGAACAGGAAACCTGTAGTTTCGCTTCACTGTTCTTCAGTTTCCAATTTCATGGGATTTTTGGCAGGAAGTGGAGTCACTGCACATAGCAGTTCACTTTTCTTTAGATCTCTTTAATGAACGGGTTAAGGAAACGCAGCAGGAGTGTGTGTGTGTGTGTGTGTGTGTGTGTGTGTGTGTGTGTGTGTACTCTTCGATGTTATTTTCATTCAGTTTTCATTCATTTACTTTTAAGGCGCAAGAGTTTAAAGCATACGTTTATTATTTTTGTTTTTAGATTAGTGTGGTTTTCAAAAACATTTGTAAATCAGTTGACGTCTGTGACAAAGATAATCTGCAGACGATCGGCCCGAACAGAGCCTACAAACTGCTCACTGGCGTCACAGACAGACGATGTTTAGTTTTGTACTGCCTAAATCACCAAGGTCCCAGAGATTGGCTAATGAAAAAACGCAAAACAAAACAACACGGAAGTGACTTTACTCTCTCTCTCTCTCTCTCTCTCTCTCTCTCTCTCTCTCTCTCTCTCTCTCTCTCTCTCTCTCTCAGTACGCGTGTGCGGACGAGCGTATATATATATATATCTATATATATATATATATATATGTGTGTGTGTGTGTGTGTGTGTGTGTGTGTGTGTGTGTGTGTGTGTGTGTGGAAACGGATTCGTAAGTTTAACAACAATATAAAAGCACAACAACAAATAATCACGGGGTTTTTTTTTACATGGTACCTCAGCATCAGTAACGGCCAAGTTTGGGGAACATTATTCTATGTAGCCAATATTTACAACAGAAAGTATGATGAGGTGTATTTCAAACTAATTCTTACACATTCGATGAAATGAACCATTTTCAATGAAACGTCTTCTATTGTTTCTAAAAAAAGATAGATGGCGAATTCAAAACAATTTAAATGTCTCCAAAAGTATGCAGTGAGCGGTTTGTTTCTTTTGTCCAATGAAAAGAAAAATGTTACTGAAAATAGTGATGAAATAGGAAGACAAATCGAGTTTGTTCTCACTTCATACATTAGCATAATTTCATTCCAAATTGTCTAAAAGCAGAAGAAATTAAGAACTGGGACCGGGAAGGGGGGGGGGGGGGGGGGGGGGAGAAGTAGCAATAGAAAGAAGTGAAATAACGGGAGAGTGACAAAAATGAAATTAACAACAACAATAACAACAACAACGACATTGACAAGTGAATAAGAAGAGCGAAAAATGTCAAAAACATTAATTCAAGTAAACTTACCACTATTCAGTTTACTAGTAACTCTTCACCTACAATACTAA
>JADBJO010005078.1:160992-163492 GCA_016801955.1 Conus betulinus | reverse complement strand
AGTCATTGTGCGCAGCGGTATTCTTCTTCCCTCTCCGCAGTTCATCGTAGGTGTCTTCACCCTGGTCGTTCAGCCGATTGTACACAAGTGCTGCTCCTGCGTCCCCTCTCTCCTCAGCAGCACGTCGCTTTCCCTCCAAGTCCAGCGAGTGGTACTCCGCCAGTGATCCCGTGTCATTACGCTCCGAAGATGACCCCAGGACCTTAGCTTCCGTCTCTTGGAATTCAGGTGTTTTGTTACTCCCAGTGTCAGGGATTTCGTAAATACAGACTGCAGAGTCTTTCGTGTGCTGTGCCGAGTCTTCTTCGAGCGTGTGGTAGACGGCGTCACCGTTCCCGGGTTGTTGTTGTTGTTGTTGTTGTTGTTGTTGTCGGTGTTGTTCGTGCTGAGGAGAAGGGTCATCACCATCACGTTGTGCCTGTCGTTGGGATGACTGAGAGGTCAGATCAGGTATAGGTTCATTCTGTCCTTCATCGCGAACATCGTCAGGCATGTGGTCAACACTAGATGTCTCTGCGGCTGTGGAATTCCTGTAGCATGGCAGTCCTCCGTGGTGCGCGGTTCGTCCTCTTCCAGACAATGGTACACGAGTGTTGTTTCCTCGTTTCCGGTTCCTGTTTCCCTTCTAGGCGAAGTCAAGTGATTGTAATCTCCCCTGGCGTCACACGTGGAATCCAAATCACCGTGACGGCCAGGTGTGTTGTGAAATTCGAGCGCGTTGTAATCTTCAGAAACAGAAAGCACCGCTGATGTGTCTGGGAGGCTTTTGCTGCGGGGTGTGATGTGAGCTGTTCCAGACTCCCTGCTCCGGGATGGTGTCTTTCATGCTTGCCGTGTCGGGAATGACAGAGTAAACATGTTCCTCCTCTGAGAGAGACAGTCACCGTGGCGGAAGGCGTCAGTTGGGTTGAGGCTTTTCTCCACATCACACGAGTCATCCACATCCTGGGGGTCAAGACTGTAAACAGCATTACTGGCAGCTTTGACCTGAACCCTTCGCTTTCCGTTATTGCCGTTCTTGACACATGACCTGCACAGAGACTGTTGTCTTTGTCCTGCTGAGGATGAAGAGCACCAGAAGGAGTGCAAGGACTAAAGTCACCACAGTAACGACAGCCGCTAGGACAGCAGCAGTGGTGTCGGAAGATTCCGCTGACTTCGTCGTTTTCTTCGCGTCCGATTGTATACCATCGTTTGGTGAGGTTGTTACCGTGCTATCTTCGGTGCTTCGACCTGTGCTAGGAATCATCGAGAGGACCGATCCGGTGCCTGCTCCTTGGTTTCTAGTTGTAGCTGAAGTCGTACTTTCAAGATCTCCCAGCGTGGTTCGTGCTGACGGGACTTGTGAGGAAGAGCCAGATGGCTTTGTCTGGCAAGAAGATCCAGACGAATTGACCGTCACTGTGATTTTCATGAACGCTTCCCGCAATGGCGGAATAGTGTCTGGAGTTTCAAAGTGAATTCGAAAACGAGACTGGATCGGCATGACGATAGGCCGTAAGAGTGTGTCTGATGGTTGGCTGTACAGGACAGTTCTGTTACCATCCCTGTCCACAGAAAGTAGGAAACTGATCTTGTTGGCGACCTGGTCGATGTCCACCGTTAGACAAAGTCCCCGGGATGGAGGCGCTCCACAGAACAAGGGGCTGACAAGGACGACAGGGACCGTGGATGGTGTCGTTGACCCCTGCTTGCTGTCCTCCACCTCCGTAGACGTTTCTAGTGAAGTGTCTTCCCCAAAGGAAACGGTCTGCTTGTCACTGCCATTCCATGACGACTCTTCCTTCTCTCCACTGCCTTTGCTGGAGGAAGACGATGCTGGGCTGCTGCTGCTGCTGCTCCCTGAAGATGGTTTCTGTCCTGTGGTGCCTTGGTTGACGAGTGGCGTCTTCTCCTCACTGTGTTGTGTCCAGCCGCAATAATCCTGCAGGGGAAAGGCGCATCGGTATGTTTGGTTTTCTGTAACAGTTCTCGTTCTGGCAATTCCCTTGTGCAGTCCAGAGGACGAGTGCCCAGAAGAGGAATTTGGTGAATGACGCCTTCTTCATGGTGGACACTCTTCGTGCGGAGATTGTAACCACCTGAAAAGTAAAGTAGTTGGTGGGTCAGATGTAGAGCTACAAAAGCTTTCTTTCTCCTTTCTTTCTATGTATCTTTCTTTTTTCCAATAATTGAATCTTGATCTAAGATGTCAATAAAGATAGTACCTGAAATCTTAAATTCCGTCTGTTATACGTACATCATTTTCAGATCATTAATATCGACCTTAATCATAAAATCATTCCCAAAACGTAAATTGTATTTACTAATGAACAGAGTTACTGTTGCTATCAGTTGCATGATTCCAAACTAGTTTTTGTACTAGCTATATAAAAATCTTGAATCTAACATCCTATACAAGTTTACGCGCGAACGCAAACACAGACACACAGACAGACAGACAGACACACACACACCCACACACACACACACACACACACACACACACACACACACACAC
>JADBJO010005078.1:135992-143492 GCA_016801955.1 Conus betulinus | reverse complement strand
TGCGTGCGTGCGTGCGTGCGTGCGTGCGTGCGTGTGCGTGCGTGTGTGTGTGTGTGTGTGTGTGTGTGTGTGTGTGTGTGTGTGTGTGTGTGTGTGTGCGTGTGTGTGTGTGTGTCTTCTCCAAATAATCTTGTATCTTGTCTATTGACCTAGAGTTCACCGAACACATCTTCATTCATGTTGGATTGCTTCATTTTGCTTCCCTCCTCCCCACCTCCCACCCCCCCCCCCCCCCCCCCCCCCCCACACACACACACACACACGTTCACGTTGTTTTATAGCCTAGCCGACCGCAAAGGACCGTATCGGAGCTGTCACCTCGTCGAAGTAGTTCTCTCGAAAGATGTAAAAACACAGTAGCAGCAGCAGCAGCGGCAGCGGTTACAACAACAACAACGACAATAACAACAGCAACAACAATACATATGCTCGCACAACTTATTGAAATTGATTTTTCTCAAAACACGTTGAAGCTGCTTTAACAAAAAGTCTTTTTTTATTCCCCGTCGAACCTAAGATCAGATGAAAAATGTTTTTCTCTCTTTCAGGAACTAAAAACATTACATTAGATGGGTCATCTCCCAAACAACAAGGCTTCTTACATATCCACACTCATGTCCACACTCTGAATTATTCGGCTTTTTTCCTCTTTTTTCAAAAAAATTTTTTTTTTTTAATTTTTTTTTTTTTTTTGGCTGTCCCATCGTCTGTACCTCCTCAGTGGCATTGCAAACCACGCCGCTCATTCCGACCCCCCCCCCCACCCTCCCCTCCCCCCCTCTCCCCGTCCACAGCCACAACCCAGGCCTGGCCCGCCGCAGACCCGACACCGGCAATCCACAGGGGGCAGTTAATGTCAAGTCGTCAAGAGGCAACCCACCGGAGGAGACACTGCTCCGCTGCCGAGTCACTTCGGTGGTGTTCAGTGGCGCCTGTTCTGATACAACATACGCAGGACATGGATTATTCTGCTTTGGGCTACTTTTCCCTAGTTTAAGATGAATCACGAGAAATAGTACGGGCGTGATGATAGTGGATTTCCATATGATTTGAGAATGCACGACAGGCCCGTACTTTCACTGTATGATATATATCCCGACGTCAGCTTGGCCTCAGATTCAGACAGCTGTAGTGTGTCGTGAGATTGGGGGGGGGGGGGGGGGGGGGGGGGGGGGGGGGGGGGGGGGGGGAGGGGGATAAGCGGGGGGGGGGGGGGGGACCTCAGGGATCTCAGTAGCATTTTTTTAAGTAGATGATGCCCCCTTGTGTGGTTCCAGTCTTCCCAGTGGAGCTCATACCACGCTAACCTCTAGATGGGACCCGTAAGTGGTCGAAGACGCTCACAGGATGTGGCCTTAGTGAGGTTCAAACCCCAACTTTTCAGTAGCAAGACCGCGACACTGACCACTACGCCGCGGCGTATGAACATAGTCCGTTTTGGAACTGAATACAGCTGAACAGCACATCTGATACATATACAGCGCTCTGTCTGTCTAGCTGGCTGTCTAGCTGGCTGTTTAGCTGGCTGGCTGGCTGGCTGGCTGTTGAAATTAACAGTTTTTCACACTAAAGTTGTATCAGGCATATGTTGGAAGACATGGAATTTGCTCGTGAAACAGTAAGATTGTGTCTTGTCTGTCACTGTGCGTGTTTGTGTGTGTGTGTGTGTGTGGGGGGGGGTGGGGTGCGTGCGTGCGTGCGTGCGTGCGTGCGTGCGTGCATGCGTGCGTGCGTGCGTGTGTGTGTGTGTGCGTGCGTGAGCGCGCGCATGCGCATGCGTGCGTGCGTGCGTGCGTGTGTGTGTGTGTGTGTGTGTGTGTGTGTGTGTGTGTGTGTGTGTGTGTGTGTGTGTGTGTGTGTGTGTGTGTGTGTGTTTCCAGTGCGCTCTGGTGCGGTCTCAATTTTGTTATGCGTTATGCAAATCCACAGATTTCATCTCATCTTCTCCATATTGGCGTGGCGATTCATTAGCATAATGGACACCTCGAGAACGATCGTTTTTTTTTTTTTTTTCATGCTAAAATGTCGCATTAGTCGTACTGCAAGCATTTTTATGCGAATCCCTGTCGAAACGAAACGATGAAGGGATTCCACGACGGTCGAAACGCGCCTCGTTGTTGACTTTTTTTTTATACACAAAATTAAGGTAACAGAGAGAAAGATTCGATTCATCACTACCTGTGGGATTGTGAGTTTACACATACTTTCTAGGAAGTACGTGGAAGGTTTTGGAACTGTGAACTGTGAAAGACTGTCCCTTAATGTGGAAATAACATTATTTGGCACTGACGAAAACACAAAAACCGATGGTATGCCAGATCTGATTAAGCTAAAAGGGAAAATTTTTCGTTTAGAAGTGTAGAATTTCCAAAAACAAATCTAGCCTAATCATGTTTTTTGAAGGTGCTGATCCTTAGATATAAATGGAGAAATAAATGTCCGTGATGGAGATGAATTATGCAAACTACCAAACAAAATGGGCTCCATACATTACATTATTAGAGGGCTAATGCTTACTATACATAATGTATATTTTTTTTTCCCTTAACGTTTACATGTTATGCACGACCTTGGAGCCCGATCAAGAAAATGTGATGCTGAAATTTGTCAGTGTAATTTGCATTCTCCAAATGTCTTGATTTGATGGATTTGAGGTAAGGTATGTAACAAGTTTTATGTACAGTATTAATGTTGGTCATTGGAATTTTTCTTCCTGTGTGCCCATTAAGAAAAAAAAAGCCCCATCAATAAACTGTGTTTGCAGAATTGAAAAAAAAAATCACAATGCTTTTTGTCAGCCGGAATAGCTCATCCGGTGAGAACGTTGGACGGATGGTCTGAAGGTTCCGGGTTCAACCCGGATTCAGACATTCTTTTCACAAATGTCAAAATAAGTATAGGTGAAAACTCCGACAGTTAACCCACAAGACAAAACACGACGCGCGTTTCGACCTTTTAGGTCTTCTTCAGGCAGATAAACAACACTCAGAACAACGAAAACGAAGAACGAGCAATCACTTATCAATAACTTCCTGAGTGAAGTTTATCTTGCCTGAAGAAGACCCAAGAGGTCGAAACTCGTCGTGTTGTGTCTTGTAATTCGTTTGCCCATGTTGCTTAGGGGAGTTAGTACATACACTTTTGTGGGGATTTTTTTAGATGACCACCTGCAATCGCCCACTTTCGCCCCTAATTTTTTTTCACATTTTTTTTTTCTCTTCAACGAATTAGAGGTTTTAGGCAAAGGGTGGCGAGGGACGGGGAGAAAGGGCGAGGAAGGGGGGGGGGGGGGGGGGGGGAGAAAAGAAAAGTGGACAGGGGCGAGGAAGGCGGGGAGGATGTATGGAGGGCGCACAGGAGATACAGGGCGGGGGGGGGGGGGGGGGGGGGGGGGGGGGGGGGAAGACGGGAGGGGGGGGGGGGGGGGGGGGGGGGAAAAGAGGGAAGGGGAGATGACAGGAGGAGGGGGAAGGAGAGGGGGGGAATGGGGGGGGGGAGGGGGGGGGGGGGGGAGGGGGGGGGAGGGGGGACTGAGGAAGGGGGGGGGGGGGGGGGGGGGGGGGGGGGGGGGGGAAGGGGGATGGGGGGGGGGGGGGGGGGGGGGGGGGGGATGGGAAGGGGGGAACGGGGAAAGGGGGTGGAGTGAGGACGGGAAAGGAAAGGTGGGGGGGGGGGGGGGCGGGGGGGGGGGGGGGGGGGGGGGGGCTCGGCTGTCCAAAGTCCACGTAGTGAGAGAATTGTTGGATTTGAGTTTCAAAAATGAGATGACTGCGGGCGGAAATGAAACAAATTTGAAAAGGAAATGTCAGTGAGTCCGCCAAACAACAGGGAACAAACAAAAGTACAAGACAGGGACGCGTTTCAACCTCTTAGGTCCTCTTCAGGCAAGATAAACAACAATCAGGACAACGAAAACGAGAAAGGGAGAAAATCACTTACCTTGTCACTTAATTGGGGGGGGGGCTCGGCGTTCATAAGTTCACGGTGAGAGAATTGTGGATGTGAGTTTCAAAATGAGATGAGAGCGGGCGGAAAGAAACAGATTTGAAAAGGATTGTCAGACAGTCCGCCAAAGACAGGACAGAACAAAGACAAGACAGAACAGAGACGAGAACCTCTTAGGTCCTCTTCAGGCAAGAGACAACATTCAGGACAACGAAAGACGCGAGAGACGAGATCACTTTACCTTGAGATTCGGCGCAAGATGGAGAAGGAAATCAGTGGAGAGAGAGAGAGAGAGAGAGAGAGAGTACAGTAAAGAGAGAGTATGCTTAGGCGCGGGCGGTGGTACCGTAATTTGTTTGTCTCTGTTTGTTTGGTGGACTGTATGCTTATTCTTTTGCGGTAGTACTGTAATTTGTTTGTGTTCACAGTCTTCGCGTTCTTCGCACCAAGTCTTCCCGCTGCATCTTCAACAACGCTGGGACATTTAATCAATCTCAGACCGTCTTGGAGTACTCCGCGAACCTTTTTCAACAAGACGGTAAGACTTCAGCTTGTGTGTCTCCACAATCGATTTCTGTCTTCTCACTTGTTTGTGGAAGCATCTCTAAAACAGTGCGGTACCACAGCGCCTCAGCATGCATTTCTTTTTGCTGCTCTCTCTCTCTCTCTCTCTCTCTCTCTCTCTCTCTCTCTCTCTCTCTCTCTCTCTCTCTCTCTCTCTCTCTCTCTCTCTCTCTCTCTCTCTCTCTCTCTCTCTCTCTCTCTCTCTCTCTCTCTGTCTCTCTCTCTCTGTCTGTCTCTCTCTCTCTCTCTCCTCTCTCCTCTCTCTCTCTCTCTCTCTCTCTCTCTCTCTCTCTCTCTCTCTCTCATCCACTGACTGCTTGGAAAGCGAAGAATCAAGTACAAGGTACTGCTCATAACTATTTTTTTTCTCCACGAGCTACTTATTTTGGCAGTGGTGTTGATGACTGTGACGATGGTGTTGTTGATGACGGTGATGATGTGTGTGGGACGGTGATGATGGGTTGATGACGGTGATGATGGTGTTGATGACGGGATGGGGGGTTGTTGACGGTGGCAAGTGTGTGGGAAAGGGAGGGGGTAAGGTCTGCATGGGGGGCGGGGGGGGGGGGGGGGGGGGGGGGGGGGTGGGGTGTGTGTGTGAGTGGTGTGTGTGTGAGTGGGTGGGGTGTGTGTGTGTGTGTGTGTGTGTGTGTGTGTGTGTGTGTGTGTGTGTGTGTGTGTGTGTGTGTGTGTGTGTGTGTGTGTGAGAGAGAGAGAGAGAGAGAGAGAGACAGAGAGAGAGAGAGAGAGAGAGAGAGAGAGATAAAGAGAAAAACTTGTTTCTTTGGCGTGCATTCGTGCATTTTAAAAATAAATTCCTGGGTAGTCACATCGAAATTGCATGTAAGGGTTGATTTCTGTCTTCAGATGAATCCGGTGATCTGGTGTCTGCGAGTTGTCGTTACTGTCGTCCTCGTCGTCTCTGCTGAAGATGACAACCAGGCCGCCGAATGTGAGGACTCGGTGCCCCCAAACTGCACCTTCACAAAGAACTTCTGTGGGTGGGACAAAGACAAATGGAAAATCAACGATACATATGATTTTGCCTATCTTCGATTCAGTAAGCTGTCTGGATATTTAAAAAGCAAGACTACTTGTGTAGCCAGTCCCATATCTCACTGTCTGAAATTCAGGTACAGAAATGACGACCATACCCACGGTTTGTCCGTCAGTATTTCATGGCCCCACAACGGTTCAGAGCAGGAACTGTGGCACTTTTCCCAGACTGATAACTGGATGGATGCAAGCGTCCCTGTGGAATCTGATTCAGATTTCAGCCTAATCATCAGAGGAACACGTAAGGACGCAAAAAAAATGGTAAAAGAGTATACATTGACGATATTGTGTATGAGGAGACAGCATGCGACGACGAGACAGCCACATCAGCTGTTCCTTCCAGGGAGACCTCCCCTACAACAGTGGTGAGAACGGCTTCCGCCAGCGTGCCGCTCACAACGGGTGCTTCCCCTGGCCAAGGTCTTCAGCAGGTGCAGGGGATGGCGTCACCACCACGTCCACGTCGCCCGTGACCTCCAGCACAGCGATCACCACCACCACCACCACCTCCTCTTCCTCTCCTGCTGAAGGCGCTCTGGGAGATGGAGACGCCTTCGCTGACGCCGGGACTGTCGCTGGTGCCGTGTTTGGCCGTCGTCGTCGTCTTCCTCGTCGTGGGCGTGATCCTCGTTATCTTCTTTCGAAAGAATCATATGGTGTGCTGGAAGATCCGGTCAGAAGACAAGCTGACCGCCAGTCAGATCGGCCTCAACAAAGCTTCCGGTGGTTCAACGGATGACAGTTACACGGAGCTGGATGTCCACGATGTCATCCGTCCCAAGCGCTACAGTTCCCTCAGTGACATGGGGACGTCTCGACTCTCCATGGAGGATTACAGCGTCATCAGAGACGTGGACCAGAACGATCAGTCATCAGAGACGCTGTCCAGCTCAGATCATCGCCGCACTGTGTGGCACAGGGCATCGCCACTGGCACAGACAACCCGGCCGCTGCTGACTCCCTGGAAGATCCGTACGAAATCGGCGATGACGAGCGTGTCCCCGCAGCTCAAGACAGCCCAGAGAATGATGACTATAACAAAATGTCTTTCGATCAGAGAGGCCGGGGAGTGATCGGTGGAGATCACATTTACAGCAACGACTCTCTGTACGACCACATCTCCAAGGCAGGTGTGACTACTGCTGGCACAACGGAGAGACCTCACACTGTGAACACAACACCAGCGTTCCGAGCAAAGCGGGTCTCCCCTGGCTCCACCAGGTAAACCCGCTCAGGAGCCTCAAACGATCTCTGCCGGAACGCACCAAACCCTTGAAGACACGGCCAAACAGAATGCTCCTTTGGAATCCACAAGTCCCGTATCACATCGCTGGAGACATCACGACACAGACGCCCGAACCCCCATATCAAAGCAAGGAACGGATCTCTGAAGGCTTCAGCACATCGACAGAACACGACGTCAAAGCCCCAAGAGAACTGCCCATCGAGGAAGACTCCACGTCACCCAAGGCTGACAGCAACGCCACAAGTGTCTACCACATCCTCGGGGAGCAAACAGCTCCAACACCTCATGCTACACTCACAGACAACTACTTTGTCCTTGAAGACGTGCTCACTGAAGGAAACGCCGCCTATGAAGAAAGGGAAATAAACCCCAAATCCCCACAGTCTTACAGACCAGAGTTTTACTCCCTTGTCACATGAGGCAGGCTCGGATTACAACCGTCTGAAATTTGACCAAAGTGGAAGGGGTGTAGAGGTGAATGAGGGAGGAGGTGGTGATGACGTGTACAGTCACTTGAAGGAGGGAGGGGAGGACACTTATGACGAGGTGATCAGAGACAGGAAGGTGGAGATCATTGATCAGGACTATTCTCACATCCAGTGAGCTCTCTCTCTCTGTCTGTCTGTCTGTCTGTCTGTCTGTCTGTCTGTCTGTCTGTCTGTCTGTCTGTCTCTGTCTGTCTCTCTCTC
>JADBJO010005078.1:118492-128492 GCA_016801955.1 Conus betulinus | reverse complement strand
TACTTGTTACTACTCCCCTGGACATGCGAACAACTTCCCAGTTACTCTCCCCTCTTTCAGCATCCCACTCGGGGTATGCCAGAGCTCGCACACTTGAAGGACCTATGGAACTGACCTCAGTATGGGCAAAATTACCCTTAATTTGCTCTAAAGGACTGCAGAATATTCGGCCGACTCGTTACAACAGATAAAATCCAGCGATTGTGAAATAATTGGACATTAGCTGAAATAAAAGAAAACGATCAAATTTATCCATTAGAGTAGGAAAGCTATGTGAAAAGCTGTGCGAACACTATATGGCAGCTGGTAAATGGCATTTGACATGGCAGCATAGACATACCGCAGAAATTGAGTTGATTATGAAGCCCACAGACGCAGCAAGTTTCAGGACTTGAGCTGATGAGAGTAACACTGTTTCAGACACTGGCTGAACTTGTTCGCTGTATTGCGAGCGGATCGTTGGCAGATAAGAATAGTATAGTGTTCTTTTCAGATTATATTCCCCACCAACACTGCTTGCGATTGTCTAATCAAAATGGCTATCAGGGATTAGGAGTGAATAACCCATGCAAAGCTTACGTCCCTTCCAAAATGGCGACTGGTTCACTGACGTCGATTCAATGATGAATTAGATCACACAGAGTTTTCCAGACGTGTGGAGAATTGAAAAGACTGAATTATTCACGTAAAGTAGAAACGTATGCGACTACCCAAAATCGGCTGAAGATGGAAAAATATTATACAAGTGTGGGCCTTTGTGAAACGGCGTACAAGTAGGCTAACCCGTAGAGCGACGATCGACATCAGTAAACGTAGGCCTATGTCAGCTAGACTGAATACCTAAGTTCATGGGAGTCATCTACGTTGTATCGAAGCATTATTGACTAATACTGCTAATGTTTGACCGCTGCCAAAGTTTGATTCTGTACTGATCTCACAATGACTTCATTTTCTTCGTTTGAACGTGACCATTCATGCCGAGTACGCGCACATAAAGCAAGGTGAAAGGTCAGGTACACGAATGTCCTAACAGTGTGTCTTGCGTGTGGCTGGCTACGTCTGCGGAGTGTGGTGTGCCTACAAACTGCCTCAACACGGTAAAGATCTCTCCTTCATCTGCGGGCCGCCTCAGTGGTTTGTTTTCGAAAGCGCGGATTGTAAAGTCATCAAATCGAACAGAAAGGCAAAATGGCCCGACCACGTTTTCACACATAGAGCGTGAGGGTCAGAAATCCTACGATCAGGATCAACTGTTTGACATGATCCTGAGTGGAGTACAGTATGTGGTCTGACGTCACTGTTCCTGATGATCTGTGGACGGCTTTCCACTGTTCCTGAATGAAATGTGGACGGCTTTTCCACTGTTCCTGATGATCTGTGGACGGCTTTCCAATCGGGAAGGTCTGCTGACCACTCCCCAGTCATCCATCTATCCAGTAAACGCCAGTTCTATGCTCCTCATGTCTCACCTGTTCCACATCTGTGGCCTCCCGCCGACTTGGTGGTTGTTGCTGGGGCTTCTGGTAGTGTAGCATTTTCTCTGGCTGTGCTAACGCGTGCTCAGTGTCCTTCCGCACTGGGTTGCGTCTCCACGTGTGTCTTCCTTGTGTTCGTATTGCTCTGCATGAACTCGGAACATGTCCCGCTCTTTGTTTACCCTGACAGAGCGGGCGTGTAGACTTACCTGATTTCTCCCTTTTCACCAAGACTGAATGCAAGGGCATGAGGTTTTACACCGATCTGACGATGACGCTGACCCGAAGAGGTGCCATGTGCCAGTTTCATTCCGGTTAAGACGTGGTCAGCGTACCTTTTCTCACACCGTCCACTGCCCCTGTTGCCCTTGCTGGACTGCCTGCTGGAGTCTCTCGGCATCTCCATCCTTATTCAGCTCCGGTATTATCATGCACCTGGAACCTCTCGGCATCTCCATCCTTATTCAGCTCCGGTATTATCATGCGCCTGGAACCTCTGCTCTCCATCTTTTCAGCTCCTTTAACTACCACTTTCTTTGACTCTATTGCCCCCCCCCACCCACCCACCCTCAGCTCCCGTGTAATAGCTTTTGCATGTCCTGTTGCATCCTTTGTCTTGAGGTTTTCCCTTGCTTCTTTGTACTTCTCAGGAATGTATTTAAGGGGTAGTCTCAGCTTTGCAACGGGAGTGCGACCAGGTGGGACAGCGAGATATTTTTCTCGTGTATTTTGATTCGGGCTTCCACTGATTGCAGTGCACTGGTACTGACACCATTATATCAGCAGAAGCCACAGGAGCTTCGGGATCAGCGTGAACTGTAGATAGTGGGCCATGTTTTTGACAGGGAGGCCACGCTGGTCTTACTATCTGCAGGCTTTCTTCTGCCATTCCCATGGTTTCCTTTCCCCTTTTTGTGTCTTTCAACGAGTCATGATGGCATTTCCCAAGACTCTTCACTGGTTCTTGTGCCACTGTTATGGGGGAATGGCCTGGCTGGCTACAGTGAGCGGCACTGTTCCAGCTATGTCACCCTCTGCTGAGAGAGGCATTTTCTTTTGTTTGAAACTCATGTTTGTTGAAGCAACTAACTTATCTAACCACTTTAGTATTTTCCGTGTTTCATCTTCCTTGTTGGAAAGGGGTGTTATGTCGTCCATGAAGGTTTTTGGAAGCAGGGGGGGGGGGGGGGGGGGGGGAGGGGAGCATATGGTACCGATTCCCGAGGTCTGCTGATCTTGTATGGCTCATGGTTGCCTTCGAATTAACCTCCACTGCCAACACAAACAGAACTGGAGGAACTGCACAGCCTCAGCTATGCCAGCTTAAAGACTGATCCAATCCCTTGTGCATTCCTTTGAGGAGTGGCAACTGGGAAGTATTTCTTTAACATTTCTCGAATGTTCCTTGGGACATGATATTTGTCCAGGGCCAGATGAATCATCCTATGGGGAACTGACAAAGACGTCTTTGCCAGATCGAGCCACACTACTGTCTCAGGTCTTTGGGTTGCTTCCCAGATCATGGTGACATGTTCTACACAGCCAGAACTCTTAGGGATACCTCTGGACTGACAAAACCAAAGAGTGATTTTCTGTGAGGTATTTATTCTGCTTTATCAGACCTAATGATAATAATGATAATAATAATAATAATAATGATAATAATAAATGAATACTTATATAACGCCTATTCTCGGCTTGAAACCAAGCTCTGAGCGTTTTACAATCCACATTCGTTTACACAACGGGCTGCCTACCTGGGTAGTGCCGACTGAAGAGCTGCCAGCTGGCGCTTCATTCAGTCGTTTCCCGTGTCATCCAGTCAATATCGTTCAATATCGTGCACACTCCATTTCCTTCCTTCCCTCATTCTTTCCATTTCTCACGCAGGGTGCATGCTATGTGTAACGTGTCATCCTTACCAACGGCCAAACTGGCCTTCTCTTCCGAAAGTTGGTGATGGGATTTTACGTGTGTGCAAGATGTTATGTCAACGGGCAAATGGTCCAGATTGGATCATGATCACCTGACCTTCAGTCTCTGTACCACTGTAAACCATTCTGAGTCACTGAACATTTAATATCATTCCGGGTCTTCATGAAACATTACGGATCGCTTGACTCTTCTGCACATCTCGAGACCATCATGACGACATTCTAGGCCATCTGACATACATCTTTTAACGTTGATCAACCAGTCTCATTTCTATATCGACTGACCTTTGTTTTGGGGTCAGGACCACGCTATTGTTAACTTGACCTATAATGCAGGTGTGTCTCTGTGTGGCCCGTTCTGAGCCTCTTATCCCTGACTATCACATTACTAGAAATTTTTCTACGTCACCTCTCTTCGACCTCAACCCCAATACTTTGACCAGTTACGGGTCAATCGAGCTTTAACCAGCACACAATATCTCACTGTGGGACAAGTGACCTTTTAATCTAGGTGTAGATTACAATATCTGATTCTAGGTCACTAGAGTTTCAATCTTGACTTGGGTCAGTAGACTCATGGTGGTGAATATGTGCCACAGTGGGGAACGAATGAACGAACGGGGGGAATCTAGCCCTGGAGGCAACACAGATATGGAGGAACACAGGTTGGGATTAACATGGATCTTGGGAATGTAGACCTAGGAAAGTGTGGACTTGGAATGGAACTTACACTGGGCGAAAAAGGGACAAGCAGGAATACAGACGTGGGGATACAAAGACCTGTGAGAAACGTAGCCCCGGAGAGAAATACAGACCCCGGGAAACGTAGACCCGGGGAACCTAGGCCCGGGAAGCATAGACCCGATGCAGCATAGAACTAGCAAAACATAAACCTGAGAAAATATAGACCTCCCCCCCCCCACCCCCCCACCCCTCACCCCCCCTCAGAAAGGAGGAGCACACGAGAGCTTTGAAGGTAGCCTGCTTCTTGGCTGTTTGGAAACTTTAAAGTCCTCGCATATTTGCTTGTAGGGGATGCCGACAATTCTATGGTCTAATGTCAGAGAGTGACACAGAGGTACCCAGCCTGGTTTTCCTTTCGTGGTCGGGCAGGGAATAACTGGGTTGGATGGGTATACATTGACAGGCCAAGCTCTGCACCTCTGAAGTGAAATTTCACTCCCACTTTCCCCCAAAAATAGCGTGCTTGTCCAGCTCCTTTTGGGAGTCCTTCTAATTCTCTTTGGTTTTGAGGTCCCACAGCATGTGGGATTCATCCACAAAAGCCTGCGAGTGAATGACCGTTTAATTTGAAGGCCGAGGTACAGTAGAAATAGGGTAAGTCTTAGTACAGATCCATGGAAAACATTTCTTTTACATGTCTTTCGCAGCAAATTTTGAGTTTGCACCATTAATGATAAGGGATTTGTTTCCCTGTTGCCAAGGAAGTTTGTTATTGCTGTGCAAATCTTGCTGCGGTTGCTACTATGACGTAATTTGTGGACCAGGAGATTGTGGCAGACTTCCTCGAAGGGCCTTGGAAAAATCGAAGACTATCAATTGTTCCTGGCATTATGCTGTAAGATTTCAGTTTCAACAGTTCAATAATAAGTGAAAGATTACGACGGTAACCATTTTGTAGATGGGCAATGGATGTTACGTTGCTCACAGTACTCCATGATATATGTCGCTGAGGGAGACGCGTTCCAAAATTAGATTCTACACAGATTCCACCCCTATCACCCCCACCGACATACCCACCTTCTTCTTCCTACCGGCCTTCATTTCAAGATGTCACCTTTGTGGCGCTAAAACTGGTTTGAGTCACGCGTATGCTCTCGTAGGAACGTCTGCAAAGACATGCAATCATGCGCGCGTGCATCACACATCATATTGCATCACATCACATCGCATCACCCCAAACTGTAAAACAATAGAGAAGAACCAATGGTTAAGGACCATTTTCTGACCATCAGCCCTCCGTGTTTCCACAGACAAACAGATGGGGTGGTTACCAAGCAAAATTTTCACATTCAGGTTTCCACTGGGGGATAGGGGTTCTGCTCTCTTTGTACCCAGCCGCCTCCCTGCGGGCATAGGCTCGGGCTAGGAGCAGTTTCTGAAACGCTTTTTCGTGCGTCCTCATCCATTGACAGTCTTGCCCGTTCAACGCGAACTCGTCGTTCCACTCCGATTCGCGGATAACCAGTACGTCCAACGTCGTAGCGTTGCTGGAGCAGTATGCCTTCACTCGCGTCAGCACACTGCGGAAGTGGTCAACCTCCTGTGGGAAGCTGTTGCCCTCCCGACGGACCTGATCCCAGAACTTGGGGTAGAAGTGATCGTAGACCATGTGGTCGGCCATCTGCCAGGACCGCAACCGCGCCGTGTCCTCTCGGGTAATGTTGTGAGTGTTGAGGTTCCTACGGGCGTTTGTCTTCAAGAAGATGACGTCTTTGAGACTCAGACAGGCCCGGCGTTTGAAGAGGATCATGGATTCCAGAAAATGCTCCATCACCATCATCAGGTCCAGGTCTTCGTCCAGACGCTCTATATGTTTCTTCACCGAGTCTGTTTTTCTGCTCCTTCCAGGGCAGGCCGGTGTCGGAGACTATGCTGTTGTACACGCTCCCGCGCCTCTCCAGTCTGTGTGTGTTGGTTGGCGTCGCTTATGAAATGTTTGAAAGCTGCATTGTCAGTATCGTGCCTGGCCGGCGGGGAAAGTGCTCCGAAGTAGTAGATCGCCGAGAGGAAACGCTTCACTGGTTCTCGCATAATGGCCACATAGAAAGCATCCTTCGGCATGACGTTGTTCAGGGCTGTGCGATTGTAGATCATGTGGTTAAAAAGCAGGTGGTAGGGTTGGCTTTTAGCCAATGGCAGCACGCGATACTCCCGGAAAGGGCCAAAACAGTGGAACTTAGGTCCAACGGGCTTGTGTTCTGGCAGGGCGATGTTGAGATCATGGTTTAGTGCGTAACGCGCCAACAGATTGGATACGGTTGTGCCCCCGGTTTTGTGAAGCTGAAGAGAAAGTAAAGGACAGTCATGTCTGACTGAAAACGCTTTGAATGGACAGACATAACTACTATATTTATCGTTGCCGTCTAACTCTGCGTGTCAGTTTAGTTCTTAACACGATATAAGTCTGTCTTTGAATTCTGCTATAAAACCACATTTAAAAAAAAAAAATTCACTGACTCAGCCAAGCAATAGCAGAGTCTTCGAACATTTGACACACATACACACAAAAACGGCCGACGGACCGACCGACCGACCAACCGACCGACCGACCGACCGTTTAACCGACAGAGAGACAGACAGAAAGGCAGGCAGACTGGCAGCAGACAGACAAACAGATACCTAGATAGATAGATAGCTATCTATATAGATAGATAAATAGACACATATATAGATGGATAGATAGATCTGTCGATCGATCAGCTGATCAATCTATCCATCCATCTATCTACGGATCACTCTTCGTACCTCAATAAAGACTATGCTGAGATACCTATCTGTTTATCTATCGGACTATTTTTCTTTCTATTTTGCATACATCTACATTGATGACACAGTACTGGTGTATGCATCTACCTACTACTTTTCATAACTTTACGAAGACGATGTTGGTCTATAAATGTACATATATATCCAGCAAGCGTGTTTCTTTACTGTTGTTGTTCTTTGACGACATGGTGTAAAAAGCTATAAGCTTATCCATTTTACTCCTCAATAAAAAAATATTCGTATTCGTATCCTCTCTCTCTCTCTCTCTCTCTCTCTCTCTCTCTCTCTCTCTCTCTCTCTCTCTCTCTCAGAGTCTGTCTATTGATCTGTTTGCCCTTCTTCATACCTTGAGGAAAACGATGTTTGGTTGGGGATTTGGAGGAGTTACATCGTCGCCCTGGACCCACAGAGTGGTGTGTGTGACGTCAACAGGTACCCCAGATGCCTCTGTGGCGACGTCATCTTTCGATGTATGCAGAGTCAGCCGGACAGGAACTGGGTATCCGGACTCCATAGCTTTAGAGGGTGGTAGCCGTTTTGTCCAAGGGAGAAGAGGACGATCATTGTCGCCCTGTGCAAGTCAAGTCATATCGTTCAAAGCCCACCCGGTCTCGGAAATTACGTCAAGAGCGAGTATGGATTCATGCCGTGTCTGTTTCATGTGTGGACACGTTTGAAATAATTACTCAGCCATACTCTGCTGCAACAAACTCATAGATAACTTACTAAAAAGTGGCCATAAAAGCGTAACGAAAGTGTAACAGAGACGAAACACTACAAAAGCATGACATGACACTGAAACAGTCTGACCAGGTGTGTTTTTCGACATCCGAAGGGAGCTCACTGTGGTTCTCATAATTTGCCCCTGCTACTGTTGGATGAGTGTCTTCCCCTGAGCAGAGATATAGAGGGGGCAGAATACGTGTCTCGCCTCGTTTTTTTTTGTTGTTGTTGTTGTTTTGTTTTTGGTTTTTTTTTTTTTCATCACTAGGCACATCCTACAAATACTTATTCATACATGAATTGAATAAGTTTAATATTGTTTATTCCAACAGGCAGGTTTGACAGAAAACCATTCTTAAAACATGACTCCTACGTTGCTGAGTGACATATAGCTTTGAAACATTAACAAAAATGTTTCCAAAAGTCAATTAGTTGATTTCGGTACAATACTTGATGTTGTAAACTACTCTTCTATCTTTAAGAAATCACCGGCCTTAACATGTACATGGGTTATTTGGAAACAAACTATTATTCGCATCTGTAATTCCATAGTATTGACAGTAGTACTTTTTCTTTCCCTGCGTCTGTATCAAACGTGTGGGCATTCCACAAGGATAGCTCCGGGATCCTCACTCTTTTCCCAATGCAATAGTGGGTTACATTTTTTTTAATCTAAATTGATTGCTAACACCTCAATTAATATTAATTATTCTTAATTTCTAACATACAGTTTGCAAAAAAAGCTCTTTTTTTTACGAATTTAGTCTGAATAAATTCAATTGATTACTTAAACTGGCATTAAGGCACGAAGGTGAAGTTTAGGCTAATTGAAATGATAATGAGCATGTTTAAGATGAAAGGAGAAATTACAAGAGTATTGGTGCGAAGCACGTCGCTGGTTAACTTGCAACACAAAAAAAAAAGACTTGTGGCCACCAGATTTACTACTTACAGGGAGGGGAAGTTTGTATGGAATCATTACTGAGCCAAGATTCAGGAAGAATACGTGATTCCTCCCTCCGTCTCGACTGGCATGTTATAATTCCAATCAAGCTGCACCTTCCTAGGGTAAGCCTAATTTAATCCACCAATGATTAACTCGCCTATTGACTCAATACAGAACCACGCGAGATCTCTAGACTGGTCTGTTGGATACGATCATCACACAAAGAACAAGACCCTTCATGTACAGCAAAGTAACGTACAATTTCAAAATATTAATTTTGTTAGAAAAGAGTCCAGAACTTGGTAACAAAATTTGCAGTAAGTATCATGCAGATCACGGCAAGTAACACGCAGATTTATTCATTTTGTATGCGACTATCCAAAAACATCGTCCGTGATTTGAATTTGTAAACATCAGCAAACGTGTTTTTAATTTGTCCAGTCAGCAGATGTGAAAAGTGGCCCACCTGTTCTGTGGGTTGCACTGGCGCTCATAGCATGCGTGGAGTGCGCAGAGGATTGCTGAATGCCTATGCCTGGACTGGCTAACACTCTGTTCATCCACATAGAAGAAAGTCGGTTTGCTCACAGTGGAGTGAAACCTAAACAGTTACGTCCCTTATCTGATGATCCCCCTAGGCTTGCTTCAAAAACTGTTTAACGCAGGTCACTGGCCATGAATTCTCATTCAAAGGAGAACAACTATTGAGTTCTGCGGGTTCAGTGTGTTAACACCGGCCTGGTTGTTTTCTTTTCTTTTCTTTTTTTTGCGAGGAATTTATAACACATTTCTGTTGCTCTTGTGTGCCCATGTTTATCAATTGCAAGTGCTAGCAGATGTCGGGTTTTCTTTTGTTTTGCTTTGTTTTGTTTTGAGGAGCAAATGTACAGAATCGTCCTTTTGCTCTACTGTCTGTCTTTAGTCGATTCAAAAAAAAAAAAAAAAAATATATATATATACATGTGTGTGTGTGTGTGTGTGTGTGTGTGTGTGTGTGTGTGTGTGTGTGTGTGTGTGTGTGTGTGTGTGTGTGTGTGTGTGTGTGTGTAAGTGTGTGTATGTGTGTGTGTGTGTGTGTGTGTGTGTGTGTGTGTGTGTGTGTGTGTGTGTGTGTGTGTGTGTGTGTAGAGTGCTGATCCATTTGGTAAAGGCGGAAAATAAGTGTATGGCGAAGTGGTTAGCGTCGCGGACTCCCGGCTGGGAGGTCGTGGGTTCGAATCCCATCAGAGTCATGTGTGGTTTTTCTGCCCCGACCGGCTCCTACCCAGAGTTGAGTTTGCTGCGGACTCAGTTGGGAAGACTGGAATCACACAGTCGAGCTTCATCCACTTAATGGATGCGTTTCTGAGAGTGTTGCTCAAATTTCCTGACCAACGCTGCAGGTGCCTGTATCTCTCGGGCCTGGTTGACGC